>JANHFT010002752.1:216194-266041 GCA_032467955.1 Pseudoxenodon macrops | reverse complement strand
TGTATGTTTTTATTGCTGGCTGTACACCGCCCTGAGTCTCTTGAGAGAAGGGCGGTATAAAAATTTAATAAATAAAAATAAATAAAAATAATAAATATATCTAACCTTGAGTCAAAGAAAATTGTGATGTTTTAGAAAAGCATCTGTTTCCCTCCTCCATATATACACAGTGTATAGTAATAACATTATTCATTATTTTGTGTCTATTTAAGAATTATCTGTTGGGTTTTTCTGTACATATGAACAACCATCTACTATGACAACATTGTCTATATGCCTCGACATAAACAGAGTTATATACATTTCTCAGTATTTAATTCTATCAATATTTTTATCAGTAGTAATATGTTTTATAGCTCAAATTATATGGGAATAATGCATGGGCAAATATAATTGGCCCTTAGTTTCTCGATAAAGAAGGCACTTATTGTATATTCTGTTGAAGAAATTGACATTTTAATCCCAATTCCTAATAATATTTGAAAAAGTGTGAATGCATCTTCATATGTTTGTAAATGTATGTAAAAATGTTAGGAAATTGGTAAAAAAAGGAATAATAGTATAAGATATGTATTCTTCGTCCGTATTTACAGAAAGTATCCCAAAATTAAATATGGATTCTTTCTTTAGCTTTGTTATCTTTTGCAAAAAGATTTTTTACAAAATAGAATTTGAACCCTAGCCTTTGAATAAGCCTTTACTTAAAGTAATATATTGTATGTGCGTCAACAAATTAACAAACAATTGGCATTTTTAAGCTAAATAAACTATTTTTAATTGTCTCATATATATTCAATAACATTTGTTCAGGTTTTTTAAAATTAAAATTAAAACACTAATCAAGTTTCTTCATTTCACGATAACTGATACGAAATAATTACTTGTAAATATTACATATGGATATATTAAAATAAAGGTAAAATATTAAATATTAAAATACATGTAAAATCTAAAATGGTTTTATTCCTTATTGATTTATTGACTAGACTATAATAAAATGCTTAAAGCATCTATACGTCATTTCCTCAGAATTTGCCATGAATTCCCTGGTGCTTCTAGTTTTATCCGATTATTAACCTATGATGGGGCAGATAAAGCATTTCCTCATATTGAATTTGTGCATGCTGTGTGCTTTGGACTAAATTAATTATTAAAAGCTATATGCAGGCTTACAACAGGAAGGGCAGGGAAACCTTAGCACGCAAATGATAGAAAAAACTTCCCAGGGGACTAGATAAAGCTATTGGACATAGCTTGCATAGTTTCCTTGTATACCTTGAAAATAGTGGTGTCCTAAAAAGTGTCTGAAAATATAATGCAACACCAGGAACAGGAAAATGGTCTTTTTTATTGAATCAGGAGTAGGATTAATCTCTGGAGAGGGGAGGATATTTTCTCTATGGTATACATTTACAACAGACACTAGGTTTTGTTCCAGCTTTGTTTAGGGACTTGGTGCAGGAGGAGACTGAGTAACCTTTCTTCTATGGCCTTAGTTAAGATGCCCCTTCTACACCTGCTGTTGGTCATAGTGGGCAAAACATGTAGCTTAAGGAGTCATAAAACTGGAATAGTTAGAATGATGTGCTGGAACTGGCTCTTACTGTTCTGTGAGCCCCAGTTAAATTTTATGGAATTTTGCATACTGAAAATATATCTGAGCCATGATTTCTGGCAGCACCTCAGTTTCAATAATACCTGGAGATGTTAAGTTAAAAAAACAACAACAACCTGGTTGTTAACACTAGTAATAGTCCATACACAAAGAAAAGTAAGAGTGGTCAATATTTCTGGTGTAACAAATGTGTTTTAAATTGGCTTTTAGTATAGTAACTTAACTGGACAAATAAAAGCTTTCTTTATGTTGTTTTTATTCTTTGCTGGCACTTTAGTAGAGATATCTTGTTTATGAGCTTTCTGCTAAACTATTCATCCCATTGGTGGGTGGGTTGTTTTACAAATATGGTCTTATCTATCATTCTCTCCATGTAGCATTTAGTGGAAATGCATTTATATTACTTAATTAGAAACTTTGCCTTTGCTGAACCTTCCCACTATGTGGCTATTACCTAAGGCTTAAAAACCATGATAATTACTACCTCTATAAAATGCCTCTCATTACAACACATAAAATGTGTTGAATTAGAGGGATTGCTATGAGAAGATTGTTTTCTCTATTCCTGCATGGATAAAATGGATAAAAATTTATACATATATGAACTAACCATTGAATTTAGTGGAATTTGCACAATAGATGTGAAAAATATGTTTATATATATTTTTTGTGTTATATAATATGAAGCCAGGGATTTATTTTTGGTATATGTGTGCTAGAGATAGACAAACAGGTCAGTCAAGTTGTGATAGTTTTACAATAATTTTACAATGCATTTCAAACATTTTATAAAAGATGGCAATATTAGGGCCAATGATGAATAGGATTCATTAGAGTGGGCTAGAATTCTTATTAGGAAAACTAAAACCTTAAAAGATAATCTGTAACATGCCCTTGGAAAACTGCATGCAGTTGAGGAAAGGTTTAAAAACTACTCATTTAAAAAAATATTTATGACTTATGCATAGTATAAAACAAATCATAGTGAAATGTTCATAATGTGCAAATCCCTTTCTGCATATGAGATCTATAACCTACTCTACTTTTGCATTTAAGCTAAAATTTGAAGATAGATCTGGTGGGTAGAGGATATGAAACATCTTGATGGTTAGCTCAAACCAGATAATGACAACTTTCACAAAAATGACTGCATGATTGTTTATCGAGTCTGACTATACTGATTGGTTACATCATATGGATACCATTAACTGAGTTTGCTTTTTTAAGCAACTACTACTCTTCAATTTGAAATTGACATGGCTAAATCCCAACTTTTTCTGAAAGCAGTGCTTTCAGAAGTATATCCTTTTCCATTTCTTTTTTAAAAAAAATATTTGGATTGTGGGAGAGAGGAGAAACAGATCTAATGTTCTTCAAATTGTTAATTTTCTTTCTTTGTCTCTCTTCTGAACTTTGCTCACGACACAGATTTGTCTGCAAGGATTCTGTAGGAGCTGAGTTTGCTTTAACAGCAATCTTTCTGTTACTGAAGCATGAAGTATACTTCTCAAATGGAAACATTCCATTTGCTATGTCATGTTATTAGTGGATTTCAAAAGCAAACAGAAAGTGTAATTTAAATCCATCCCTCTCAACTGCACTTCATTATAAAGATTTCCTAGTTGTTTTAGAACTACATGAGCTGTTATTCCTTTTTTAAAAAAAAATTAAGTTACTAACTTGGAAATGCTGAATCATGAAACTACAGTATGTTTCTAATGAAACCCTACATGTTTTTCCCAAAACGAATCCTACATTATTTCAAACCGCTTCTTCTTTTCTTTTTTGCTGAGCTCTTATTTTTAACATGTGTTGTATAACAATAATACTGATAGCATTACATAGCTAATCCTTGGAAGAGTGAGAAGTAGGTTTTGCATTTTATAAAAAACACCAATTAAAAGTTATCTGAAAAACATAGCTTTTCAATTATTAGTCATAATCTGTGTGGGAAATAGGAATTGTTAATGTTTTGCATATGCTTAGCACTACACTTTCCTTTCTCCAGTTTTAAATATACTTAACACCTATCTTGGTAATATAGTTGATGATAAATCCATTTGCTTCCTTATTCCTTCACTTGTTCTTTTTCTGTTACTACCAGAAATTTTGTTTCCTTTATGGAAATTTAACTAACTGAGATTTACCAAATGCCATATGAAGCAAATTATTTTCAAACAAAACTAACTTAAAAGAAAAGAAAGCTCTGTTCTAATTTATCTAGAGTCAATCATTTGCTGTAGCCTTAGGGGCTAAATTATGCACCAACCATGCCTCCTCTAAATTCAGAATCTGTACATTAGCAGAATGAGCAGTCTTTACCAATACGTATATAGCATTACAAGAGCTACGTATCAGTGGTGAAAAGAACATGGCATGCAGGTGTTTAAATTATTTACTCCCATAATTGGCCTTTATGTTAGATTGCCGAGCCAGGCCTCAGTTATTCTAGTGCATAATTGATAGTGCTCAGAAGTGGAAAAGTTATAAAAGCAGAAGTAATGTGACGTGAAAGTGCAGTGAGGCAACTCCAGTTGGTGAGCCTATTGAGGCTGAGAGAGGTTTGAGGCACAATAGAATTGCATGTGTGTTGCCACTAAGGAAAACACATCAGAATTAAGAAGTTTTTATTCTGGCATGTTGTTTGCATTTTATTTATTGGGGGTGGAAGTGGGGACAGTAAAAGTTAGCACTTCTGTTGGTAGGTATAGCTATTTGTGGCAGTATTGTTATATACTGCTACATTGTATCAGTATTGTATCTGGTATGCAGATACAACTAATTTATTGTCAAACCAATTTAGAGCAAATTAATTTTTGTAGCCCGGTCATTCTTACTAACATTTTAAACACTCATAGTTATAACAAAAAGCATGCAATATTCTTGATGTCTTGATTGAACGGTGATCAGTTGTCTTATATTGTAAGCTCATTTTATTTAAGACTTTATAAAAAAACATTATATTTATTCTTTAAGCTGTAAATTGTAAACTTTTCATTACAATTGTTAATGAATATCTTTGGTATAAGCAAATGGAAATGTGTATTACATTACAAAAACCGTTGTTGGATATACTTTTTAAATTTGTTTTAATTTGTGTAACTTGGAACTTGTGTGATTGAGATATAAATGTCTAATTATTAATTATTAAATACATATCTAAAATAGGAAGGGATGTTTACACTGAAAATGATCCTCACCATAAACTCCATGCTTGTTTAAATTATGTTTTTTTAAAACAAAAACTAGTCCCTGTACATGAATTACATGTAGAATGTTCCTTCCGTGATAATTTTTAAAGCAATAAAGTAGTTAATAGCTTTTATTTTTGGACTGCCAAAATTAGGACTTTGCCTTTCATTTGGAAAAACAGTAGAGATCTCAAATCAACTCATTTAATAATCATGCCTCATTAACATTTTTGTATTAATAATACCATATAAAACAAACACCAACAGAGAACAATAAAAGATGAATAATTCAAAGATTATTATAGTACTAAAAGACAGAAACTATAATACATAATACAATACTTCATCCATTAAAGAAAACTTCATAGCATTTAATGAAGCAATACAAATGCAGATTCTTTTATGATAGTGTGGAAAAATAATTTAATAAATATTTTAAAGAAGCAGTCCTTGTTTTATTACAGTGACGTTAATATTATGGCATGTATGTTACATGCCATGATATTAACAGATTTTTCTAAAAATGTATTTTAAGATTGTTGTAATATTCTGAGTGAATCTTCATGTTGGTGAAGCCACATGAATTTTTAACATGGATAATTGAAACCTGTCCTTTACAAGTGAATAATTTTAGAATAGAAATTGGATAACTCAATTGGGGAAGGGAGATGAGTGGCCAGCAGTGGATTTCAGAACTAAAATAGACAAAATAATAGAAAATGAATAAATTAAAATAATCTGGGACTTTAGAATTCAAACAGACAAGCACTTGCCATGTAACACCCAAGATTCAATAATTGCTAATACGAAAGGAAAAGAAGTCTGTATAGTGGATTTAGCAGTACCTGGAGACAATAAAATAGAAGAGAAAGAACCGGAAAAAACACAAAATACAAACACCTGCAAATAGAAGAAGAAATGACTGTGGCAAAAGAAAGCAACGTGAATCTCAAAACTTTTGGAACACCCCATGAACACAATTGACATTGAAAAAATTATTGTCAGTCAATTGCAAAAGAAAATAATTTTAGCACCATCTAATAACATCCGCTTACCACAGTTCCTGGGAAGGACTAAATAGGTGGATAAAATGCCAAATCCTGTCTAACTTCTGCATCCAACAATAACAACATATTGAATTTGCATGCCACTCATCTTCCTCTCAGCCTTTTATTGACATTGTTTTTAATGATCTTTTTGTAAGTATGTGATCATTAAGATGTGCAGTGAAATGGCAAGATATAATCACTGTTCTAAACAAATATAAAACTCATTGTGGTGAAACATCCATATCATGTGATTTTTGCTCTCTCACAAAACTGGAAAAGTCCAATTGCTTATTGTAACTTTAAAATTAGAAAATGGGGAATATAAAAACATATGTTACATTCCATGATTGTAGCTGCAGTACATTTTAAGAAATAGTGTGTAGTCTTTTCCAAACAAAGGCTGTTGTACATATGGAGTTCATGAAGCATTTTATTATAAACTTTAAAAAATTAAGACAAAAATCCTTATTCTGAAAAAAGTAAAAAGTATCCAGAAGGGTATAGAATAGAATTATTTATTGGCCAAGTGTGATTGGACACACAAGGAATTTGTCTTTGGTGCATGTGCTCTCAGTGTACGGTACATGTATGAATGAATGAATAAGCAACTCTACACATGCAAACTTCCAACTTAGTTAAATACTCTTTTCGTTCCTTGAAGAGACAGTCCTTGTTTGTTCTGTTGCGTGTTCTGTCTCCAAATTACATTTTAGATTTTCTTTATTGTTTTCTGTTGGATTATTTTCTTTGGTTTGATTTATTATAGTTTATGTTGTATATCACCCAGAGTCACACTCTTAAAGCTGAGTGGTTTATAAATCTTGAAATAAATCTTGAAACCTCTGAGGATGGTTAAGAAATAGAACAAACAAACACATAAGACAACCTATTGTGGGATTTAGAATTTTTATGCGTGTTTCATGATATTAAAATTACTGAATTGTTCCAATAATTTTAGTGATATGATATGAAATGTTTATTGTGTGAATCTATTCTAAAGTGCTTCCAAAAGTCATACGTTACAGGTTATTCATAATTAGAGTGAGATAATCCATAGTAGCTCTAATAAAGTAGAAGAGACACTGTTATAATATATATATAAACATTATATAGTAGCACTCAGTTATTCTTGATGAGTGTTGTTTAGTACCTCTATTGCTGCTTGTTAATATCTATCTTATTATATTCATATATATTGGATTGTATTTAGGGAAGAAATGCAGTGTCCTCATTGAAGTAATGGTGCTATAAGAAGATTGATCTTAAGTTTTGTGAAAAATTAATTTTATTGCTATTTTTTTGCATTCAGAAAGAGGAATGAAATTTACCTAGTCCAAATATGTTTGTTTAAGAAAGTCAGTTTATAACAAATGCATCTGTCATATTTAAAACCACTAAGAATTTTTGTAAGGTACTTATTGATATGAATTATGTTTTGGTATATCTAGATGTTATTCTTAGAAGTAACATGAAGCTATATGGAATAGTTTGTGACTCTATTCACCTTTCTTCAATGACAGATCACATTTATTTGGATCATTTCAGACTGAGCTACAAGAGAAATTTATTTTTAGAAAACCAAGGGAATTGCTAACTTGTTCAGATATTTGATTGGCCATCTTAAAAAGTCTAATGAAACTGCCAATGTATTGCAAAGACAAGACTTTGTGATTATGTTATCTCATGGACTTAGCATTACAACAGTTAGACTCAAGAATCATAATTTTTGGGATGTCTTGTTGCGCAGTCAGTGTGCAGCGGCAATAAACAGGATATTATTTTAAAGATTATTGATTGAGAAATTAAATAATAGTAATATATATATAGAATTAGAATGTTTTAATTTTTCAATTATCCCATGGCTGCTACCATTTTGTCAAATGCCGAAATTACAGTTACATTGCTCATAGAATCCTGCTGCAAAAAAGTAACTTTTTTTAATGGACAGCAAAATGTTACTTTTTCTCAAATTTACAGAATGTCATTTATTCATGGAACGTGTATATTTCAATATACTTAAAAGTATATTGCTTTTGAATGCCCTCACTCTAAATTCACACACAATTTTCCTTTTAGTTTGTTCCGATAGCGACATAGTGATGTTTTCTTCTATCTTAAGCTACTAAAGTTTATGGATAAGAACAACTGAGGCACAAAGCACAGTCTTTTATATAATTTCTATGAATTCACTTATGTGACTACTTCAATAAAAGGAAAAGAGTGTTAAAACAGGCTAATTAAAAAGGAGTGGGAAATAGATACACATCAAATAACAAGTTTTGTTTCAGATCAGGACAAAGTTTTGATACAACATTTTTCTACAGTAGCCACAAAAACAGGTCTAGGGAAAAAGCCCAACAGTAAATTCACCTCCATACCTCAGCCTTTGAACAACAAAAGATCATCTAGGTATTTCTCCAGATACTGGGTTAAAGCTTCTTCTTACTTGCATAGTTTATACTTTTTGCTTTTGGCTTTGTTTGCAAAGTTCAAAAACAAATAACATAATTTTTATATTTGGCAACTGGACACTCAACTTTTATAGCAGCCAGAGTTCCACTGTTTGGATAGGTGCCATATAAATTTATTTCATAAATTTCATAGGCAGCACTCATATGCAGTGCACATGCTTACATTTCACAAACATCCGAGAAGGAAGCCACAATACTTCAACTCATGGACTGTAACTTGCCCATAGGAAGAATTTGAAAAGTGCCGTAAACTTAGTAGTAGGCAAGCATCAATCTTTCAATCTTTTTCTTATGTCCCAAATGGCTTTTGATTTATCAACATGCCTATCCTCTCATCTAGTATTGAATCTGTTGAACCTCCCATAGTCTGATATTGGCTAATGCAGGTCCCAAGTGTCTCTGCTTTGGAGTATTTTCTTCTTTGAAAAAAGACTAAAAGATGCGAGATGGATGACTTGTTTTGTGTTTAGAACATTCTCTTAAAAAAAGCTGACTTCTTAGAACTACAAGTTCTCTGCGTAGGGTATGTATTAGATAAAGGTTTTTCAAGTTGTATTCTGTGGAACCCTAGAATTGGATGAAAGATTCAAAGTTCCCTTTAACACACCCAATTTTCAATCATAAGAACTTTTTCTCTGGATCGGAGGATTCAGAATTAAAAAAAAAATTACTGTCTCGGTAGTTTCAAACAAATTTGAAAGTCCTTGCTAAACACTTCTCAGTTATTATTCAGTTTATCTTATGTTTTGCTGAAACAAAGAAGCAATTAATACAGCTAAAAGGATGTCAGAGTGAGTTATGATTTAACCAGTTCCATTATTTTGTGTATCAGCCAACTACTGTTCAAAAAGAGTCTTATAAAAAATAAAATATTATTATAAGCAATAATTTTTTGTACTGCTTGCCATGTATGATCCATGTACATTATTTTTTTGGGGGGAAGATGGACATTTAGCGTGATTAATGAGCATTTATAATTGACATGCTCAGATGGCCTAATTGGCTCCTGATAACTATCCTGTAGCTTTAATTTATCTTTAAAGATTTAGCAGAGTGGGTACAGTGTCATAGATAATTTGTTTAACTTGAAGAACTATTCTTGGCTATTTGAAATAGCTGATGGAAACACAGTTTTAGTTACTGTCATGTAAAAATATGAGTAGCCAAAACTACAAGAAAAATAAAATATTTATTTTATTGAAATAGATAAAAAGCTCTTTAAATCAAATGCTTTTGTAATACAAATAATACTTTCCTTCTCAATGAAAGCTGCATTTATAGTCAAATGTGAGAAATATGAATGAATTGCCATAATCTACAACAGTTACTATAGTAGTAACAGAAGGTATTGTATGAAATGAAGATATATGTATGTATCTTATGTCCCATGCCATCAAGAACTATACAAGTTAAAACTAACACTTTAAATTATAGCCGGAAGCAAACTGGCAGCCAGTGCAGTTCAATCTATCAATTTTTATTTGATCATTGCCCAGCAGTGGGAAGTTGCTGTTCATGGCAGAAATATGACGTGCTATTGTGAGAGCGCACATAACTGCTTGTGCTACTTTATTCTGCACCAGTTGAAATTTCCAGTTACTCTTAAAGGGTAATCCATGTAGAGTGTATTACAATAGTCTAATATAGAAAAGACTAAGTCATGTGACTATGTGAGTAGCCTCCTGACCTAGGAATAAGCATACTGGCATATCAAACAAAGCTGTGCAAAGTCCTTATTAACGATGACTGCCATTGTTACCGTATATATTTTATGTTATATTATTGTTTATTTTATTTGTATTCCACCTTTATTATTTTTACAAATAATTCAAGGTGGTGCATGTATCCAGCACACTTTTCTTCTCCTATTTTTCCCACAACAACAACCCTGTGAGGTGGGTTGGGTAGAATCACCTAGCTAGCTGTTATAGCTAAGGTAAGACTAGAACTCGTAGTCTCCTGCTTTCTAGCCTGGTGCCTTAACCATCTACCAGATCTTTATCTGGTATTGGTTTTCATATGCACCATGATCTTCCCACGAATTTAGGATATTGTACAGTAATGTATCAATGTGGTACATGTTGGATAGAAACAACATGTACCACATCTACGTGTGGATAGAAACAATGTGGTCTTCTGTGATTGACAAATGGAAATGTTTTTAATGTGCAGATCTACTAAGTGCCACTCACTATGGCATGACATCCAGTGTGCCAATAATCACTGGGACTACTATGGGATATTCATGCCATAATCTTAAATTTTTGATTTTAAGTTCTTGATATTTTGTGCTTCCCAATTTTTTGTCTTCTGTTCTACTATCTTCTGGTATTGCCACATCAATTATCAACACTTTCCCACAATATTTTTACTTGCTCATTTTCAACTACTTTTTCAACTCTGTTTTCAACAGTTTTCATTATTGGCACATGATAATTTTTTTCCAGTAAATTATTTTGGGAACAGTATTATGTTGTCAATTAACCAGTTTGTGTCATCTTCTTTCATAAGCTAAGTAATCAATAGCCTGATTTAATCATTCTTCTGCTTCTTTGTATAATTGGCACTTAGAATAATTTTATGATTTTTTAATTCATATTTTATGATTTTTCAATTCATTTTTCAACTTGATTGCACTAGTTCAAATAGCTTGCTCTAGAGCAGTCCATATCAAGCCTTCTGTTTTTAATTTACAGTTGTAAGCCATTGTAAGTTTATCTTAATAATTTTTCCTTGATTAAATTGTACATATATGACACAGTATGCAAAAGTCAATAGTATCCAATGTGGTTGTATTGTATGCACTTATGAAAATACTTGTCCCTACAAATGAAGCTTCATTTTTAGACAGTTGATTAAATTCTTTCAGTTTTAAGATGCCTCAGGAAGAATTGTAAAGTGCAAAAAAGATATTTCTTCATTCGAATGATTAAGGAAACTACAATACATAATTTTTATGTGCAACTGAAATGTCAAAGAATAAAATAATTGATTTAGTTTTAATTGATTATGTACCTTAACATTATGGCAACTCTTAGTGGCCACATGGATAAAGGAACTGAAGATACAGGCAGTTCCTGGGATATAACAAGATCTGTTCCTAAGTATGTCTTTGGCTTGAATTTGTAGGTAATTTAAATTGGAACTTAAAACTTAACGGACTATCTATTACTAAAAATGTTAAATGCCATTCCGCTTCTGTTTATGAATCACTAAAAATTGCTAAAAACACTTTGTATATTAAAAATACACAGCTTTAGTGGTTCATTAGTTCTTCAAGAAGAACCAAGAAGAATGTCTGCCATTTTTTTAGTAGTCCATAAGTTGAAGTTATTTGTAAGTACAGATTGTTTGTCAGATGTTTTCACTCATGTACTGCATGTATTTAATGCACATATTCTTAGTTCCCCCCTATTCTTTCAATATTTAGATTCTTATGCTCTGTACTATACAGTATGAATATAAGAGTCTTTGAGAGCTGAGCAGCATGCAAGCTTAATAAATTATTATTACCATTCCAATTCATTCTGCCTCCATAAATTAAAAAGATTAACTACATAGCCATAACACATGAATCTCCAATCTTTCTTTGAAGAATGTTCAAGAATATGAACAAAGAAAGCAGGTTTTGACAATCCAAATGATTTCTATTAAGATTACCTTGTTACATTGCATGTTTGTACAATGTAACAATTGTACAAACAATTGTTACAAAAACACATTAATGTCTCAAAATTCTTTCCAGAACTTAAAAAAAAAAAAAATTTTGGCAAAGAATTCAGATGAAAGGAGTTGAACTGAATTTATGTACAGTCTTTCTTGGTTTCTGAAGAATGGTCTTTTTAGGAACAATATGTAGAAAAAGATGTTGAGCCCATTTAGAAGGCTTTGCCAAACTATATTTCTTTATATGTTTTGACATATAGCTTTATAGAATTATTACTAGGGATATCTTTACCTGGTGAAATACCATGCAGAAAGAATTCTGAAGCTTCACATATAATTTATAGTCATTGAGACATTGTTCTCTTTTAGGAAGGTTTAACTGGAAAAAAGCAGTATAAATATTTTTCCTGATTTTGTATAGGCAGGAATGCTTTGTGTTTTAAATGTCAATTGCAGTTTAACCATACCTCCTTCTAATTCCAAAACTGAATTCAAATTCAAAACTTATAAATAAAAAAGAATTCTGCATTTTTAGATAAATTATACTTGTTCTTTGATCATTTTATTTTTATAATTTTATTTGATTTGTCTTAATTTGCTTATGAGGAATTTATCTTGCATTTTAGCAAATCAGTGCCAAAACTTATATGTTCCTGAAAACAGAAATGTATTTATTTATAAAATAAACAGAATAAACTATTAGGCATGGAATATTTATTTATGAGAACTAGTGCCACTATATATCCTTTAGGAATAACTTTAATTATGTTTCCTGCTAAGATAAACAATATCTTCATACAAATCAATACTAAATCAAAAATTAGGCATGTTTTAGTTAATATTTTTTTCTTCAATTACAATTAGAATTATATTATTGGAATTATATTATTATATTATATTATATATATATAATAAAGTAAAAGCTTCAGAATAGTAAGTTAAATATAATTGCATCTGTTTTATTTAGTTAAAGGCAATTAATAATTTCTTTGAATATAAAAAACACAAAATCTAGAATGGATATAGGTCAGGAAGAACAGCTGACAAACAATTAAAAAAGAATATAAACCTTGGCTTATAAGTGTTTTATAAATGCTCTGTACCTTAAGACAAGTGCTCGCTGACAAGTTTTTTTTAAAAAGAAATACGAAGCACAAATGGTATAACATGATTAAAGAATAGAAACCATGAGCAGGTGCTGAAATTACTGTGGTCTTTTTAGGATCAGAAGGTTAGATAAACTGCCCCCCCTCGAATTTAAACAGGGCAGTTATTTCATGTCAGTTTAATTATCTTCCTGTTTTAGAAACTGACAAGTGATCTGGAAACCTTGAGAAATTGGAGCTTTCACATCTCTGAGGGCAAAGTTCTGATTGGGGTTCATTTGGTAATCTTTATCTTTGTGAAAGCCTTAATGTGACTGATGGACTGTTAGAACCATAAGAGATACTTAGTGTAAGAACAAATTTAATCGGTATGGTATCTTTTAGTAGAACATCTTAGCAGTTTGATTTTTTCCCACTCTTTGGGTCATATAGTCATTACGGTGGTCATTACTTTGATTTTATCATGGTAATTTAACTCCCAAAGTGCTGTGAATAATCCTTGAAAGAAATAGTATGTTTTTAAGTAGCTTGGAATTGGATTTGGGCAAAAATTGTAGTAGTAGTAGTAGTAGTAGTAGTATATGTGTACTGGTACAAATAATGTTCATCAAGTGTTTCATTGTTTTTGTTGAATATTTGAATGTTTTTCCTGGTTCCTAGAAATAATTTTTAAAATATTTATTATGTCTGCATTAAACGGTTTTTAAAAATAATTGAGATTTATAATTTATAATAATTGAAAACATGAATTTTCATCATTATTTTTTGCTATTTGGAATTAAACAGTAATAATAAATAGGCTGTGGCTTTATCCTTTTTATACTTTTATGACTTTGAAATAGAAGCTTGTTAAACTTTTCAACAAGGTAAATACATCTTTTTAAAATTGGTTTGATCAGTGTCTTTCCATTGTTTTACTTTTCATTAGAATATTACTAATTCTTTACATTTTTAAGTGTTAATTTTATAGTTTGCTATGTATATCTTCATATTATTTACTATTTGTTAAACAGATTGAAGTGCATTAATTCAATTGTAAGAATATAAGATGTCTTTCATATAGTATTGTATCTTACAGAACAAAAGGTGGTGAATTTTAAAAAAAACCTTTGTTTATCTATTTGAGGCCAAACCTTGTTTGGGCTTAATATATATTAGAAAAAATAAATAATTGGAAGCTGTTGTTTTTTAAAATTAATTAGGACTCCTTGTGTTACTGTTTAGCAAGTTTTAAATTGCACTGGTAGCCTTTAGTTTTTACTTGCTGATATGACATCTGTTTCTACAGATTATATTATGTAATTTTAAAATTATATTCTAAAATGGAATTTCTGCATCAGATTTCTACCGTTTCTCAACTATAAGTTAATGTTTTGTAGATATCGTTTAATAAATAGAAAGAGAAGAAAAATCAAGACATAGATCCCAAACACATTGATGTAGCAAATATGTGCATTCTATTTATACAATATACATAAAACAATAAATAACTGAACTCAAAACTTCATACTTGGGATAATAAACTATTCAGGTTTGGGTAAATCACTATTCTTCAAAATGCTCAAGAATGTACTGGTATTAATCCTTTAATCCTTTTGATGGTAATCTCTGATACCTTATATTATCAGCGTAAATCTTCTATGAACACATTTTTAAATTGAATCAAAAATTATATATATTATTTTGAGCACATATTATTCTGGTTTAAATTAAACTCAATACAGAAAAGGTTGTACTTAATATTTTTCAAGTAATGGTATATCCCAAATATACTAATGGTTTGACTTGGTGTAGACTGTTTTTAAGAGTTGGGACATCATTTATTATCAAAAACTTTATTTGTGCATTTAACTAAAGATTCATTTTTTTCTTACCGTCAGAAAACATTACTACATGCTTCAGTATTTCTGTTATAATCTTCCAAATAGTCATATTTTTTAAAGTTCAACAAGATATATATGAATTGAGTCCTCCCTTTGGTCTTGCTTTCTGTGAAGATGGTTGAAGTCAGTAAACAGTTAATTTCCAGTGAATACAGGAGCACATCTTTGCTATTTCTTGCTAGGTTACGAATCTGTCATTGCCCCTCTTTCATGCTTGTGTGAGTATGGAAATGATTTGAGACAGGATATTGTACAAAGTGGGTGAATGCATTAGTAGCTGTACCTCGTGACCATACATTGCATCACCATGAAAGCCTCTGTAGAATTCCTCTAATATTCTTTGCACGCAATGGGATTGAGAAAAGGCAGATCAAAATTTGCACTTCTAGAAAAACTTTTATTCACCACATAGCTATTATTTCTAAAAACATCTTCCTTTCAAATGCATTAAGGTTGCTTTTAAAAATGTCAGAAATGCAAGAATTATAGTACAATAGCCCATGCAGTTAGACATATAATTGTATTAATGATATTGAATAAATGTTTAAAACATCACAATTGCCTTGAAATGTTTTTAAAGAACAGGTTATTTTATTAAACAGTTAGGGGCCTATGGAATCTCTTATCTCTTATAATTTCTCCCATTATAATAGAATCAGTAAAAGAAAACTTTCTACTTTGTTCTAGTAGCATAAAGAGTATAGTTCAAGAAATGAATCCAATTAACTAATGCTCATGGTTTGTCAATTATCATAACAAAATGTGTTTTCTATTAATATTTTTTTCAGTACTTATTTAAAATAATTCTTTATACTGAACTCTGATGTTTTTATTTATTTTTGGAAATGATACTAATTTTTGCATACATTTTGCATGTGTTGGATAGGTTGAAGAGATAATTATGCTAAACTAATACAGTATATCAGGTATTGCTGTTTCTCCTCCTTCCTCCCCCCCATATTCATTAAAGGTTGGAGATAATCCTGAATTTATAGCATAGAGAACCCATACTTTTGAAAACTTTTGCTGACAAACAAATTGCTTCAGTCCTTTTAAAAACATCATAATGGATAGCCTAGTAAGCATGACACTTTGTAATAATGATTGAATGCTTACTATCTAAGTGTAAATTAACAAATACTTTAAAATGTGGAGGCTCAGGTGTAGCTGCTGTTGACTCAGTACTAACAGGCATTTCTCAGCAATGCGATCCATTGACCTCTTATTGTATCCTGAGTCTTATTCCTTTTCTTTCAATGTAGGATTTTATTTTTAACATAGTTCGACAGCTGCCTGCATGTGGGCTTTGGCTTTCTTCTGTTTAGAAATTATTTACTTTATTTTTGACTTGAACTTGCTGCCCTCACAGTTCCTGTTAATAACACAGAAAGACAGATCAAAGGAGAGAAAGCCCCTGGACAAAGGAAGTGGGACAGCCCTGGTTGGTATGAACACGATTACTTTTAATTCGTTTTTATAAGCAGCAGTTTCAATAATGACAAATTTAAATAAAGTATAAACTATTCAATGTTTTCACTCAAGATTCTTATTCATATCTTCTTATTCATATCATACATAAAAATTGGAGTTATATTAAAAAAAAAATTTTTTTTTTACTAAAACAGGCCTATTTATTTGAATTACCGGGAAGAAATGTAGTTTGTGTTACTATATTTTGACAGAACTTGTGATCATAGATTAAGAAAGGGCCACAAGACAGAGTATATACTGTCTGACGTATAAATTTTAACCTGCTACTTTAATTAGAATAATGAGGAGAAATGTCTATTAATTTTTGCTGATACTTTTTGGGTGAAAGTTTTTATTTTTAATTTCTGTTTGAAAAAAAAATTGATACTACGGTATATATTCACATTATTGAGAAAAAATAAATGGCAAACTCATATTTTTAAATTTTTCTCCAGATTTAATTAATAGCTAGGCTATCTTATTACTATGTATTTTCATATTACTGTTGTAAGTATGATATGTACAATAAAAAAAGAAAGCAATATTTATCAGGCATTTTGGATTCTATAGATTAATGACAATTGTATTGTTTTGCTTTATTGTTACACTATTATATCATAAAGAAGATTTTTTGTTAATTTTATTCATTATATTTCTTTCAGTGAAACCATTTTTTTTTAATTAATATATGCAGTTCAAATTTTAACTTCATTTTCTGTTAAAAAGCATTTTAATTTCTAATTAATGGTAAATTTAAAAAGTGTATAAAGGTATATATTTTCAATAACCAAATGTTTGAATTAAAGTAAATTTGTACCTATATATGACACCTTCTTTTATCCCGGCACTGTACTTTGTATCTTAAAATAGAAAGCCACTCTTACAATTTTTTAAAAATTCCAAATACATTTTAGATACATATAATTTTACAAAGGTTTGTAATATCACACTTTGTGTCTTTTTGTGATTTTGCTTCACATTAATGAAGTTATATTTTATGATCATATCTTCGTTGGAAGTAACAAGAGATTAAAAATGTGCCCAATCCTGAAATTTAAAAAATAATTTATATTTAAAAAACCCTTTAATAAAGATCTCTGTCTCTGTAACTGTAAATAATTCTACCCAGTTTTGAAAAGTAGGTTATTAAAATTGATAGAAAAATTCTAAAGTTCCTAAATTTAAAAAAAGTCATTTTCCCTGCTACTAATAGATAAAATGCAGTACAACTAAAAGTAGTCGTCATTCAGGTACAGAAAACTCTGGTGCTTTTTGTGTTGGTTTTGTCAAACTGTGAGAAAAATGTATGCATTATGAAGCGTGTCCAATTCATATATTTGTTCACCCAGCAGGGAAAGCCAAACCATCTGAATTGTTAAAGAAAAACCACTTTTGATTGCTTTGTTTCACATGGGTAAAGTCATTGAATTTTGAACTTGATTTACTCTTTTGTTTTTTTGCTACTATTGAATTCAGCCTGGGAATAAGTTCATCTTTTGCACCTCTTCTTTTATTGCTGTGGATTGCTGGACTCTTCTAAACAGTCAATGATTATTTGCATGAAATACAGTGATAATACTGTAACAAGATTTTTGCATTACTCTTCCATGTAATATTAGGAAACTTTTTAATATGAGACCTCTCATGCCTTAAATTACATAGTTTATAGCTGCTCCTAGTAAATGCTAGAGAAAATGTATAATGCTTTGTCCTTGCTTGAAAGTGATCGCAACTTTGTTGAGATAATATAGGAATTAGTGGGATAAATACTTTCCTAAAGACAGTCTTGGTACTTTATTATGGAATTTTGACAGAAGATAAGGAGAAGCACAAGGCTTTAAAAACCAATTTTGGTTGTTTTCTTTGTTCAAGAAAGAGATGCTTTGCAACATGTACAGCTTATACATGTTTAGAAACATGCCTCTTTCCATGCTCACATAGCTGCTTAGTAAACTGTTCCCATCTGTCTCCATATAAGCGTATACCCATATTTACGTCTCATGCCAAATAATCTCTAAAAAATTGTATAGTCCTACTAAACTCAATCTAGTTAAAGCTATGATAGCATGACTTTATTATAGAGGATAAAGTTGATCTCTATGTATATCACACTTTCTTTCACAAGTATTTTGGAGTTCAGTGGAGTATATTTTAAATACAAAATCTTTAACCTGAAAGCTTTTTTTCTGTGGCCCTGCTTTTCTGATTTTCATCCTCTTGCTTCAGATTAATAAAGCAGTTTCTAATTTGTTCCTATGAACCTCCTCCCTATGGAACAATTGTTTATTTTCTTGCTATTAATTTGATTTAAAGCAAACAATAATCACATTCTAATAAAATAAAAATAAATAAAATAAAAATAAATAAAATAAAAATAAATAAAATAAAACAATAAAATGTTTTTATTCACCTTTTAAAGGATAAAATTAGCAGATAATTTTATTGATAGAAAGGTATTTTTGAATAAAAATTATGGTGATTAGAATTTGTTAAATAAAAATCTTGTTACAGTGTGCTTGAATATAACAAGAATGATGTCTTATCTGGGTTTATTCAAAAGTATATGCCACTATTTTACTGCTTGTTAGTGTATTAAGGATTGCAGCTTAAGAGTTGCTAGGATAGGATGCTCTGATTATTATTTAAAGAAAATATAACGGTGGATTTTGTTGATTTTAAAGCAGACCATAGAAGGTTTCCCTGTGACTTCAAAGCATGTAGCATGATACAAATACACCTAGCAAGTCAGTATGTCTATTTTCTTTCTACACCTGATATGTATAGTACTGCTTTGTCCCCGTAATTAAATTCTTATATTTTTTCAGTAACTTTGAAGGGATTTTTTTCAGACTTCATGAATTCTGATATTCTGTGTTTAAATGAGCACAGCACAACAATTATTGCACTGTTATGCATACAACATTTCAGCAGTTCAGATCATCTTTGTGCTGCTTTCCCCTCATTAGTGGCATTATTTTGTTACATTCATTGATAAATCATAGACCACATGATCACAGAGTTTGGCAAAACCTTTCTGATTAGCGTCACTTTGCCAGATATTTAACCTGTACTAAAATATTTTTGCCTATAATTTTATTTAATATTATTCAAATTGTGCCAAAAATATCAGCTATTATTTTTGTTAATATGATTTTAACAGCACATCCTTTCCCATATAATCTTTTGTCATTAAAAAACAAGTACTTTGAAATAGTGTTTATTGAAAATAGTTTTTGAAAATATGGAGAAATTGAAAAATATGATATTTAGAGCTGTCTGTCTGTCACTGCTGCCGTAGACTGGATGTAATAGAATAAGATATGCATGTGAACAAAGTGGTATATTTCTTGAAGTATGAAAAATTATCAGAAATGTCTTAATATCATTTGTATTAAGAGAAGTAATATAAGCTGAGAGTCTTCTTGAAACTATTTTTTTGATGTAAAAGCAGTATATAAAATATAAATATCCCTGAACAAAATTTATATAAAATCAGATTTGTTATGTAACATAAATAACCTAAGTAGAATTATACAAAATTAAGAAGAGGAGGAAAAAGAAATATTACTCATTGCTGCCTTTTGTTATTTATAAATAAATAATAAAAGAGGGATTTTAAACATTCTAACTGCCCCCAAATCAGTAAAACCTATTAATAGAATACAGCAGGAAAAAGTTGGTGCAGAATTCTAAAAGAAACAACAGTTTTCCTTATCTTTTTCCACAGCTTTGTAAGATGATCAAGATCTTTAGCTTATCCAAGTAGAGTAAAAAGATGCTATGGTGGGTAAAACTCTTCCATAGACAACAGCAACCTCTGTGAACTTAAGAAAAAGATGTTAATTAAAGATTGGACAATCTATTTTGATGACTAACAAGCAGTTTCTGTCGTCACCTTTTTCCAACCCTGTGCATAAAATTGCTCATATAGAGAGCTGAATGGTGAGTGATTAATAGTTAAACTCTCACAACTTGCATTAACAACTTGACATAACTTTATTTCAATTATATGCCTTGTAAAATGAAGACGACATCTCCTCTTCAGTCATCTCACATAAAGATCTCTACACCAGATAAGGGATGAGCTTATGTATGCAGTCCCAAACATAGAAGAGGGGGCTGTGGCAACTTTCTTTACTCTACCAGGTAAGGTAGACAATATTAAGATGTATATTGTTATCTCAGTGAATGAAAGTGAAAAAGGAGATTGATTGGTGAATGGTGAAGCTTCAATCAATGTCCAGGCAGATGAGTCTGGAAAAGTACATATCTTAAAGAAAAAAGAGAACTTAAAACCATGAAAATTCAATCCATTCCATTTCAGAAAGATTTGGATGTGTTGAAAATAATTATTATAAGTGTTCCAGAAAATGACAATTCCAATTTTAGAAGAAAAGGAACAATGTTGCGATATACTTACCATAAGTCTGCAAACTGAACTACTTTGAATTGAAAGGTAACTTGCTATAGGCAACTTTAAAATTATCTTTGGATGTAAAGTATGTTACCTGGAAGAATGCATTCAGGAAATCATCTCACTGCTAGATGACTTTAAATTTGAGGTACTTTATATTGACAGAGGAACGCTAGATGCAATATTTTACAGGAATCTCCTCCCATATAATTTATAATGTCCAGAAACACAGGTCACTTGCTTCAACTTCCAAGATGATCTACTGAATTAAAATATTATGGAAGTAAATCTTTTTCACGCATTTTAAGAAGACATCGTTATTTGCCATGTGCACCAGCAAGAAATAAAAATATTACGTATATCTTATTGTATAGAGCAATCTTCCACTTTTCCCTTGGTGATCAAATTACTTACAAGCCTGTCTGATGCTGTGGAAAGTTTAGAGGCTCTGTGCTTATCTGATGAGCAACAAGCTTATTTTTTCCCCTTAATTTCCCCCTTTGCTTCATACTCATTTAGTACTATACATATGGAAGCTTATTTTTATGTCTTTTGTTATAGAATGGAGAGTGGAGGGGCAGTAACCAAAGCTAAATTAGAGGTTTAAAAATAAAGGTATTTTCATTTAAAAAAAATTATGCTAATGTACATGGGAATAGGTATTATCTTTTTTATCACATTTTAATTATTTTTTTGTAACTTAAATGACCCTTATATATTTGCTACTCATTAAGCTTACTATAGTATGAGAAGTCTATAATGTGTGGAAATTAATTCTGATAATTATTTTGTTTACACAGAGACATGACATTCATTCAAATAGACCCAAATTTTACAAAAGGTTGGTGGGGGGACATTAGTGTTAATAACTTGGAAGATTACAACGAGAATAATTCTGTTGCAAAAAACACTGACTACTTCATGGGCAGCTTTTTTGAGGGTTAGGACCATTGTTGGGATGGATATTAATAGATGCTCAAATAAAGCATATCTAATAACTGTTCTAAGATATGACAGACTCAAAAAAGTTACTTATGGTTCATCCTTAAAGTTACTACTGTTGCACCACCCCTGCAGTGATGTGAGTGCTTGGCAACTGGTTTGCATTTGTGACTGAGAGGAGCATCCCGTGGTAAGATGATTATGTTTTGTGATGCTTTTTGCTGTTCTCTGTCAAAAAAGACCCATTTGTCTATAATTTGAAGGTGCTTCTGACGCAAATAAGGGATCAAAAAATGTCAATTGGATAAGCTGGTTTCAGATTACTCCTCCCCTTCCTCTCTCTTCAAAAAAAGATTTGGGGTTCTTCCACTATATTAACCTTTGAGTTATACCAGTAATTAAGCCCTCTCTAAGCAGTTTACAGAGTCATCATATTGCCCCCAACAATGTGGGTCCTCATTTTACCCACCTCAGAAGGATGGAAGGCTGAATCAACCTTGAGCCTGGTAAGATTCGATATGCCAAACTGCTGGCAGCCGGTGATCAGCAGAAGTAGCCTGCAGTACTGCACCTAACCACTATGCCACCACGTCTTTATGTAAGGATTCATTGTTGTTCAATTAGCTGTAAGATTGTTAAAGACTCACTTTTGTCTTTAGCTATAATTCACTAGTTTAGTTCATCTACATTGATAAAAATAGACAAACATTTAGTATTTATCTGATAATTAATATTTTGAATATTGTGACAGGTAAGCCATAGCGTAATCTTATTGGATGCCTTTGCTGGGGTTCAAATTGAACTGTGGGGAACCTCAAAAATCTGGGATTTTAATGTTTTTTAATGTTTGGAATTATTTTTTGGTATTTGGTTCTGTGTCGAGAGTAATTAACAAATTAATTACAAAACAATAGTTTAGGTTGTAACCTTTTGTATTGTAGTGTGTGTTAATTTGTATAAATACATGCTTTCTTGGGTTCTTTAAGGTAAGTCCTCTTACAAAGAGGCATATTATTTGCAATCAAATAAATACATTTTCCCAAAAGCTGTAACATAGCTAATTATAAATAACTATACTTCTAATTCAGGTAAACATTAATTTAACACTTTATAGGCCTCCATTTGATGGTGTTTTACACAAAGATTCAAACAGCATATTTCAGTCTTTACTTTTTGGACATTTTTGCATTGATGTTACATTATGTTAAGTTAACAACCCACTCCCATAAAATCTAGCAGTTGAAAATAACAACAAAAAACATTAAACAAAATCTACTATGTTAAAGGGACTACAACAGTTTTTAAAAAAGTAATATTACTTATAAGATAATGGGCAGGACATCTTTGGGTTGTATGGTTCATTCCTTGTCTATTCCATTTTATAATGTTCTTTGACATACTGTGACAGACTTGTAGAGAAATTGAATCAAATACAAATCAGAAGTAAGACTGGCAAATTCAAAATGAACAGTGTTCAAATGTCTGACTCTTTTCTTAGTGTGTGAATGTTTGGGCAAACTAGTCATATGTTGTAGTGTAAGTAAACTACAAATGTTACCATTTCTAAAGTTGTCAGAAAAAAATATTAAAATGAATTGGGAAAGAGGTAGTACAAGAATATATTTTTAAAAATTGAAATAGTTTTTAATATATTTAAAGGAATCTCGGTAATTTGGTAGTTTAGAAATACATTGTGTTTTACTAGGTTAAATTCATAGTTCCTCCTCCTAAAACAGCCCAAACAATTGTGTGCAAAAATTTAGTCAAAGTGTCTCCCTAAGTAAACAGAGACCACTTCTACATGACACCTTTCTGCAAATTTGAGTGCATATACCTACTATTCCTGTATGTGTAAATGTAAAGTAAGAAAATAGTGACTATAATAGGTACTTAAGTTTGGATATTGTTTTGTATTTTATCAGTATAAAATAATATCTTCCAACTATTTATAGTCAGTCTCAAAAACATATATATACATACATACATACATACATACATACTTACTTTGGTAATTTTTTACGTTTTCTTGCAGAATTCTTCTAGCCCATAGTAGTTCTGTTTCCATGCAGACTGACAGCTTTGTTGCAAATCTTTATCTTCTTTTCTGCAAGAGGTTTTTTATTTGTAAACCACTCAGAGTCACTTCCGTAGCAAGTTCGGCGGTGTATAAACTTGATTAATAAATAAAAATAAAATTAATTCATAGTTGATTTGAAGGTATGTTTAGGATTGTTGTTGATATGCTTAACTTAACACACACACACACCAGAGGTGGGTTCCTGCCGGTTCGGACTCATTTTACCGAGTAGGTAGTAAGCCGCTGGTGACGTCACAGAGCTGGTTCAGGTTCGTGGATGCTGCCATCTTTTTTTGGAATTTTTTCCAGGTTGTTTTCTTCTGCGCATGCGCAGAAACCGAGTTTCACCATCTTGTTTTCTGTCTTTTTTTCGTGGGGGGTAATTTTTTGGAATTTTTTTCTATTGCGCATGTGTGCACCCACGAGGCGTGCCCATGCAGCATGGGAGGCAGCGAACCGGCGGCGAGGTAAGTTAGAACCTATCCCTGACACACACATATACATATATAACAATCGACAGTAATATATATATATATATAGGTTGTTATATAAACAATAGTGTGCTGTGGACCTGTAATCCATTCTTTAAATTTCATCTAAACCCTTTAATAGATCATTTGCATCATCAGGTCTAGGTCAGTTTACTTAACTGATGTGGGCTGATAGGGTTTGGATTTTGAAACTTGAAGAAACTATACTTGTCACATCTTAAGATAAGTCCAAACTGTCAACAAATTCATAGGAATGCTATTCAGCATTTTGCTTTAAGTAGCTTTTAGACATTTGATTCAGAAACATGAATTAAATCAGCAAGTAACTTTTGAATCAAATATTTAAATTGAGCACTGTGATACCTTAATTATCAGGTTTTTGATTCAGCAATTAAGTGTTTTACTCATTTACATTTTCAAATCGAAACAAATGAAAGATTTTAGGGCTTCTGAAAACATTTCCTTGTTCATGTTATATAATACATTGTTGGTAATAACATCAGAGGTTATATATAATTCTGGAAAAAAATGAATTGGAACTGGTAGTATTGAAAACAATGTCACCTTAATACTACTCATAATTTTTGGAATGGCTTACCTGCTTATTCTGAAAGCAGTCATGAGATGACAATGATTCATTAGTAGATTAATTAGGTTTATCAGATTTCAGTGAAATATATTTTAATTCACTCATTGTAATCAATTGAATTTTAAAGTGCTTATCTTTGGCAAAATTGTGCAAATACTCAGAAAATCTTTATTCTAAATTATTTGTTGAAACATTTCCATCATCTTTACTGCTTTATTTCATAGTTTCACTACTTAATCTTTGCATAAATCATGAAATAAGAGATGACATTTAGTAGCTTCTTGGCTGTTGATAAGTGGAACATGTCAAATGTGTCTGTCCATATGGCTAAATGATGAAGAAGAACCACAACAGAGCCACAACGAAGTAAATTTTGTGTGTGTGTGGTCTTCTGGATGTATTTTATGTGGTAATTTCACATGATGTGTAAATTAATTGTGCTTAAATTTAATTGACACTCTGATTTCAGTTTGTGATGTAAGTATTACGGTAATTTTAAAAATGTATTTTGCAGTAAAGATGATATAATAGTGATAAAGGATTTTGACATTTGACATTGTATTGTAAATTTGATCACATTGGCTTATTCCCCATATTTTCCTTGCAGGCATGTCAAGAATCCTACACTATACTTCTCAAAACTGCATTTAGTTATGCTTATGTTTAAGAAGGAATCTGTCTTGGAAAAGATCAAGCTCTTGATTCTTGAAGTGAAATAATGGCCTTGAGCATAGATAGCCCAAAAATGTTAAAATAGGTAATATGTTAGCACAGGTTGTGTAGTCATGCCAAAGTATAAAAAGATCAATGCATTTTGCAGAATTAACAGGACCTTCTTCTTTTTTAGCAACCTCAGTTTAATCCTAGGATTCATTCATTCATTCATTCATCGATGAGTCCCATTGCATTGTTTGTTTTAGAGTATTAGTTTGACCAACTAATGCTCTGAGGTACTTCATGGAACATATACTCAGAAAATATTTTGGATTTGCTTGTGAAGCAAATGTACTTTCTTTGGGAGGAGAAATGTTCTGTCCTACTATATCAATTTTTGTGTACAATATTGTGTTTTAATTAAGAATTGAAGTCCTTGTATACTAGTAGAAATTTTGCATTTGATTGATCATATTTGGAAAAATCACTCCTGTGTAGAGAGGATTTTGTGCAATAGTTGTGGTACTTCTTATGCCTTTTAGTCTAGTCACATTCATCCTTGACCTCTTCTTTATATCACTATTAACTGTGTCTGATTTTGTGGTGCTATTCACTTGTACAAACCATATTGATTACTAGATACACAGATGCTATTTTAAAGGAGATTGGAATTCCATTTTCATGACCATTACAGGTGGTTCTCAACTTAATGACCATTTGTTCAGTGGCTGTTCAAAATTATGATGATGCTGAATGGACTTATGACCTGTGCTTGAAATTTTGGCTATTGCAGCACCCCCATGGTCACATGATAAAAATTTGAATGCCTGGAAGCCTGTCCATGCTTAAGACTGCATGAGCACTTCAGCTCCCTACATTTGCCTATTTCTCTCCTGATCTCACCTCCACCAGTCCACCAGTCCAAGCAAAGTTGCAGCATCCAGGGAAACCTCACCACCCATCTGGCTCACCAGTGTAAGTGGGGCCCAGGAAAACTAACTGTTAACTGTTTGTTGTTTTGCATAGCAACGCAGCATCTCTGCCACCTCATACCTTCTCTAACTCAAACTGCAGTACCCCTACACTCAGCTTTGAACCTGCCCCCAGCCACTCTTTGTTTCTTACCTGGGACTCTGCTTGTTAAAGACCCATGATATCACTTAACTTTTACAACTGGAAGTGCTAGGATTATGGTCATTGAGTGAAATGATCATGTAATATCTCACTTAATTTGGGATTCTTGTCCCCACTTCTGTCATAGGTCGAGGACTACCTGTAAATATTTAAAATTCTTATTTACAAAGGAGAATGGATTTAATTAGTGATAATGCTGAATGTTATCATATAATCTACAACTTGAAAAAAGAAAACTCACATATTAGGGAACAGGAGGCAAAAAAAGTAGTAAGCTAACAGTTGAAATATAATATAATAGATGTATAAATAAAATGGAATAAAAATGGGAAAAATAGGAGTTAAATCAAATATGACAGAATTACTCAAACTTAGTGGGTCGTAGGTAATTATATATTTAGTTTTCAAAACTTGAAAATAAAACAGCTCTAGAATATATTTCTAAAATGAGATTTGTAGATGGATAGATTGTGGGCTAGTTATTAAATAATTTATATTTATTAGAATTTCTTCTTAGCTCAGTTACTTATGCTTTGCACATAACTTTAGAACTTGCATTGAATTATTTATTTTGTGTTCATATGCCAATTTATCTGGGACAGAGCCCACTAAACTTACTGGTATTTATTTCTGAATAAAATGAACAGATTGCATTGCTAATTTAGTAAAGATAAAGAGAAATGTGGTATTTTTTTGTAAAATAGAAAAATGCTGAAACATGATTTATTCAGCAGTAAACTTTATAAAGCAGAATGCTGTTGAGGGTATTTTTTCTTGTTTAATGTGGTAAATAAAATAAAAAATACTAAACAGTTATATTAAATTGGGTTATTTTTCTTTCTAGCTAATGGTCAGCATTAGAATATATATGAATCTTCTCACCTCTTTCTCTTTGCTGCCAAATTCACCTCATCTTGCCTATTTAGCTCTCCCTTTTCTGCTTTGTGATTGTTAGACTAGCCAGATAATTCTAGAAGGTACAGACTTTATGTTCTTACATACCCAAGGTTCTAAAATCTGATGTTGGTTCCTCAGAAATACAAGTTTCTTGAATTTTAACTACTCCCATCTTCTGGTCCTAGTTAGCATTTGTATAGTGATTTTGATCTAAGTGCAGTCTTTTGCACCTTTGAACATCCTTCAATGAAAGTAATCTAAACAAAACATACTATGACATGACAATTCAGAAGTAATCATAATTGGTGTACCATAAGTAACTGCTAGGAGCCATCTATGCTTCAGAGGCACTTGAATATCCAATTATCTTTATTCTTTAAAGAGGGTGCAACTTCTATCCACAACAAACTGAATACTGTCATTCACCATGAATCACTCATCAATATCAGCCAATCCTTATCAGCAATGAGATTAAGTTAATTAACCCTTATCTAACCCATAATTTGTCCAGACACCAATTTAACAGTTCACTGCTTCCTAAACTCAATCAACTGTAAAGAAAAAGTATATGAAGGTGTTATATTGGTGACACTTTCAAATCTCTACACAACCTTTTTCAGGACCTTAATGGAAATTAAAGGCATGAAGGTCAGATAGTCTTTATATGGATCTAAAATTTCTATTCTATGTAGCAATAAAAACAGTAAAAAATGTAATTAAAGAAAATAAAATTCTATTTTGCCAGGCATTTCTCTAGCATCAGGATGTTGAAGATGGCTTCAGCACTGAAACCAGACTTAAAATTGAATGAAAATATATCTCAGTCAAATTTTTGAACATCATCCTGTTTAACATAACAGATTTTGCAAGTGTAGCTTCACAATTAATTCTTTGGGGTCAGCTGAGACAGTTATCTTTTTTACTGAGAATCTGGCTACTTTTGGATTAGCTAGCCAATATCTTGATCCTATTGTAACTTGTATTCAAGTGTATTCAGCCATTTGCACATGAAAGTATTAATCTTATTTAATACAGACTTTCTGTCTGTGGTAGTTGGAAGACTTAGACTTAGCGGTAAAAGGAAACCTGACCTCCAAAGAACATGGTGGACACCATCAAAGCTGATATCAACCAGAGAATAGAACAACTCAAAGAAGTAATACAAGTTCAGAAGATGTGGAGAGACCTGCATCATCATCATCATTATCATCATCATCATCAACATCATCATCATCATCATCATGATGTATTATTTGTACATTTCAATTGCACTCCCCAACGACTACTAGACCTAGTCTATTGATGTAGAGTAATAGTTCCCAACCTTTCCAGATCTGTAGACCCATCAGCAGCACACACCTGCTTCTTTGGCAAATGGAGCTTTGAGCACTCAACTGTTGCTTGTATGACCTCATTCTCAATGGGCTGCTGTTTGGTACCTGGCTGTGGATCGTGGGGTTTGGGATCCCTATTATAGAGTGTAATAGAATATTGGACACCTGAAATACCATACTAGTCCCATCCTCTCTTTCAAGACTAAACTATTTATTTAGCTACACTTCTTCTTTAAGATGGTTATCTTCATAGTCCTCTGCAAGTTTGAATATATGTGCAGTTGTCGCCTATTTTTATACAAAAAATATGTTTCTTCAAAGGAGAAAACTCAGGTCCTGTCTGTTTGAAAGTTTGAAGAATGAATAAAACTAATCTGAAGATAGAGGTAGTAGAAATTGATAAGTGCAAAATAATTTGAGAAATTTATTCACATTATAGAATTCGAACATCAAAAGTCATATTGTTCCTACTTATGCAAGTTAGAAAAATGAGTATAAAATGCTAATGAATTTGTAGTTCCTTGCTTTTTTTTCAGTTCCAAAATTTCTAAGACAAGGACTTACTGTTCCGTAATAAACTATAGAAAGAACATAATAGTTAAACCCTATAAAATCTCATCACTTTAATAGGAAAGTCATGAATTTTAATGATATAGCAAACATTTATGGATTAATTTAATTGAACTTTTATAAATAGTCCAAAAATGGCTTTCATGCTAAGAATTATGAAATCCTGCTGAATATCGAACAAAAATACTTTTAAAAGAATTGATGAAATACCTGTATGTGTAATCTTTCCCACTAATGCTTTCATTTACTTTTCGGTAAGTACATATAAACTCTCCTAATCATTTATAATTAATGAAATGTCAGGACAAATAAATTCAACAGTCATATGGTCCTTAAGATGCTAAATGCTACTTTAAGTATTTGATTAGTTAAGCTTTTGATTGTACTATTGGGATATTCATGGTCATAAGTAATAATAAGTAAAAAGTAAGCTTTCCTGAAAGTTTTTTATATTGGTTGCAAGATATTTTAGTTCAATAATAAAACAAAAATGTTAGTACAAAGTAAATAGAAGACTGATAGAACAGGCAAATGTATTATTTATAATAATTAAGTGTAGGATGATAGGAGTATAAATTGATGAAGATATTTCTATAGATTCCCCTTTGTCAAATCTTTTCAGGTTTAACTCTTAACATTTTTCATATTTATTTTCATGCTAGTAATATGTCTGTTCATACAGTACATTACTTTTCTAGACAATTCAGACCCCACAGATATGACTTTTCCCTGTCTGAATTCTATAATGTGACTTATTCTTAAATCCTGAGTTGTCAGCAATGCTTGTGAAGTAAAATAGTAAAGTAGCATTTCCCCCCACCCCTGTTTGGGACTTAATGGTATACAGAAAATACCAATAATTCACAATATGACAGTTAATGAAAGTTTGATCAAGATAGTGTATTGTCACATCTTAAATAATATTTTTTCTCTCTGGAGGGCTTGTGTATATTCCGGTTTTCACATAAACTCTTAATCTAGTACAGATAGTTCTCACTTTATGACCACAATTGAGCTGAAAATTTTCATTGCCAAGCAAGACAATTGTTAGGTGAGTTTTGCCCCATTTTATGACCGTGTCACAGTTGTTAAGGGAATCATGGCAGTTAAGATTATACATAGTTGTTAAGTGAATTTGGCTTTGCCATTGTCTTCATTTGTCAGAAGGTTGCAAAAGGTGATCACATGACCTGGGACACTGCAGTTATAAATACATGCCAGTTGCCAAGCAGCCAAAGTTTGGTCATGTGACCACCTTTTGCAATGGTCATAATTGTGAAAAACAATCATAAATAACTGTTTTCAGTGCCACTGTAAGTTTGAACTGTCACTGAACAAATGGTTTATAAGTCGAGACTTCTTATATCACAATCCTCTAACATCAGTAGACTACATAAATTATGATGTAGATTGTAGTTAGATGTTTTGCAAATTAGATGCCTATTTTGACCTTATATGTATTCAAATAATATTGATATGGTGTTTAATAATGTCAGTTATACAAGAGTTTAGTTATCAGCTCATTATTCAAAAATCAGAAAAAAACAAGCTTCTCAGGCTATTTTATAACAGATCTCATTTGTGAGTATTAAGAGTAAAACATTTAAGTATAAGTTCTAATTAGGATAAGTTAAAATTTAATTTTATCATGTATGTGTTTTAGATTCAGTATGTATATTAAATTGGAATTGCATTTCTTCATATTATACATCTAAAAAAATTGAAACCACTGTGATACAAATAAATAAGAACACTTATAAGTTAATGGAATGATTCACTGTGTATTGGATTTGAATAAAAATACTACATTGCTAATCACTGCATTTTTTGTCTTTAGTGTGTATGAATATTTGCAGACAGAAGGTAACATTTCGACTGTCAAAAATGATATATGAAGATTCAGAAGGAAGAATTTTGATGTTAGAAATAATGATGAATTACAAAAAATTGTTGATAGTGGCAGTATATGCACCAAATGATAATCAAGAAGAATTTTATAAGAAATTACATGAGAAAATTATAGAAGCGGAATATGAGGATATATGTGTGATGGGAGATTTTAATACTATAGTAGCTAAAGAGTGGGATTATAAAACAGTAAAAATGAATAAGAAACAAAGGAGAATATTACCAAAATCATTTTTTAAAATGATGGATGAACTATCTTTACAGGACGCATGGAGACAAAGAAATAGAACAGAGAGACAATATACTTTTTATTCAAATAGACATAAGTAATAGACATAACTATGTAAAAATCAGTGTAATTGTCAATCTGAAAGTATTTTTGGAATGTTGAGGAGATTCTTTGTATGCTAACTTGTTTAGTTACACTTTTAATTGTAGGTCATTGTACATTTCATTAGAAAAGCATTTAAAATTTTGGTTTGAATAATTTAGCAGTGAGGAGGAGGGAAGCATAGGCAATTTGCACAAAATATGAATCACCAAGTGTACTAATGACTAATTTTCAGATAGGTACTATAGAAATAGTTTTAGCAATGTTTAAACAAAGAAGAGATTGTTAATTGAACACAAATCCATCTTTCCTTTTTTCCCCTGTCACATGAGCTGTGATAGCTCCTCACAGGGTAAGAGATATTAGTACATAGATGAAATGTTTGGAATGTTAGTACATATTTGGAATATTTTTCAAATAGGCTTGCTGGTCCTCAGACTTGTAGCTTTACAGAATTGCTATTTCCTCTTGATTTTTCATTTTATGTGAATGTCAATTTGATGGCATTTTTATTTTACTGTTAAGTGGATCTAGTCCCCCCCCCCTTTTCACTGTTTTTTTCTGTACAAAGTTGAAGTAGTGTAATGGAATTATGCCACTTAATATTCAAAGTCAACATATTTTTCCCCCATTTGAGGTTCCATTCATTGAAACCAGTGGAGGTGAGAAAGAATAACCAGTGAAAGCATATACAGTATCGCTTTGTGGATCAGATTGAATCATCCAAAGTGGTATTATCCCTGTCTGGGAGCCACACATTCCATAATGCTCCAGGAGTGGCCTGTTTTTTGTCCTCTAAACCAGGGTCTCAAAACTTTGCAAATTTAAGACTTGTGTCTATGGATATTCTCAATCATTCTAAGCCAGCATTGAATTCTGGGAGTTAAAGTCCACAAGTCTTAAAGTTGCCAAGTTTGCCAAGATCCCTGCTGTAAACTCTCTTGAAATAAAGGGAATAACACAGCTACTAATTATTTCATGTTGAATTAATATCATATTTTAAATCAACCTGGTAATTTAAAGTATGACAATACACATGGAAATAAGAAATAATCTGTAATAAATAGGTTTTCTCTAATTTATAAGAAGATGCTGATTTCCTTTCTATTGTGAAGTTTTACATAGTGAACAGTATGTAATATTGCTTTATCTGACATTATATTGAAGGCATTGCTTATGTTATTTAATGTTTATTAATTGGTAGATGTAAAATACAGCTATAAACTAAACATATGTGAATGTCTAACACTTTATGATACATTCTTTCATTCTGTATGTTTAAGGAACAGTGAAAATGTTTCCTTCTTGAACCCCAATTTTGCTATTAAAATCATATTCTGTTACCTTAATAATGGTTCAGACAAGTCAGAAGGTAGAAGTATTTTAAAATGAGGTGGTGGTTGTGATTATACACTGTAGCTATTAATTTTTATAATGAGCTATCAGCATTTGGTAGAAGGTTTGTCTTAATTTTGTGAATTGCTTTCACTGCAATTTCTTTTTAAAGAATAGTGCAGAGAAAATGAAAATCTTTAAATGAAATTGCGGCAAAGTGTTATTTCAGTAAAAAGAAGGATTATTCCCTCCTTCCCCTCCACTTGCCACCATTTGATTTAACATCAGGGTTTCCTGCACAAAAGTCTTTATTCCAGTACACTATATACAGCTTATATGGCAGCCTTCTGTAGTTTTGCATTAAACATTGTCTAGATTATTTCTGAATTCATTCTTATAAAATATTATTTTCCATTTTGTCTTGTGTGAGGAATTTTACTTTTGAAAGGCTTGGGAATAAATTACATTTTTATTTTCTACTTCAAAAATATGTACCATTATTTTTTATTTTACTGCAAATGACACATTTTTTTCTTGATGGTCATTCCAAAACTCCTTTTTTTGCAGGTAAAACTAGCAAATTAGAGTTTATGACAAAACCTTCACTAAGCTTGTCATTATAGGCATATGATGTACACCTGTAAAGACTTTATGTTGGTTCAATGAAGATAGTGGCCTTCTTTACACAGCTGAGATATTCAGTAATTGTGATATATATGTCCTGGGGTGTGTATGTTCAATTTCCTATCATTTACAGTACACCACCAAGCCATGCTGAGATATGACACCATCTTGTGCAAGTAGCAGAACTACTATAAGGGCTGAATTCAGTAAAGACTGAAGTATTAATTGGAACTTTTACTTATATTGATCAGCAGGAGACTTACAGGTAAGAAAAATTAAGACTATAGCTCAGTAAAGCTATATTAAAATTTGAGGCAAAGTTGCAAGCTAGTTTCTTTAATTAGGTTTTAGACAAATAGGGCCATGGAAAACAAGAAGAGAGATCTTAAAACTAGGCAAATTTTAGGAGGGAAAAAATAAACTATCCCCAAACAGTGTAATAGGACTGAATATGTGCAGTGAATACAAATTGCTGATGAAAGGAGGAAAGGATCCATATAGGAATGAATTTGAGGAAGGCAGCATTGCTGATTAGCTAAATCATTGAACAGGCATCTAACAGTTGTACAAAGCAATAGATTTTTGAAGATCATAATTTTCAAATTACAAATCTCTGAATTGCTGGCAGATGTTTGGCAGAAAAATAGGTTAATTTTTGAAAAAATCTGAATGTTTTCATTCTTAAAATCAAAAGTGATTATTTGACAAAAGAAATGCACTAGTAATTAAAGAGAATTGTTCCAATGTGATGCAATCTAAGATTTCTTTCTGTAAGCATTTTTCTAAACTTATTACATAATTGCAAATTTGTTATCATTTTAGAATATTTTGGTGTGGGGATTTTGAGTATTCTTATCTTTCCATTTATAAACCTAGGACTGGAAAATTACCATTGTTCATAACCATGGAGTTTACTAAAAATAGATTAATTTTTACAATTGTTCTGTTCTTAGTTGTAAAGTAAATATAATAAAACATTTGAGTTTCATTCTAATAAGAGTCAAAGTATTTCTTAGTACTTTGAGATAGTCTCATAATGAACATGCCAAATGTATATTTTATGGATAAATTTACTTTCAGATTCCAATACATTTATACAGTCACAAAGTCTATGACAGTGTCACAAAGGGCCAAATCAATAGGGAATGTATTTTTCAAAACCATATTTGAAAATGCTTTAGTTGTTATATAGATACTTTAAGTTTTCAGTAGAAGGAGAAATAGCACTTTTATAAAAGTCTGGAAATCTCTAAATGTGTGTTTTCCTGAAAAAAGGAAAATATGAAATGACAATTTATGGATTTACTGATTAAAAAGGTTGAATCTGAATGAAGAGAACTATGTAATGTAATCTTAAAGAGGAAGGAAGGATAATTAGTTTGTGTGCAACTGCTGTAAAGAAGTTTGGAAGTAATTCCTTTATATCTTTTCCCATCTGTACTTCTAGAAGAGAGAATTTTCTGTTTGTGTAGGAATGCTAATATAATGCATTATAATACTATTAGAATAAAATCCTTTATAAGTATTGTACTGAATTATAAAATCTTGTTTGCCTCTTCTCATAATTATAGAAGAAGCCAGACTATAATTATAAATATGAATTTAAGGGTTTATTCCAATTCTGGAATTAAAGTTGAGAGAGCCACACTCTCCTCTCCTCAGTTCTCAACTTGGCTGAAGTCTGGAATTTCGTCAGTGAAACTTCAAAGATAGAAGAAATCTTGTCTCCAACTCAGAAATGGAGGTGACAAATGTTCACAGTTTTGCTCTAGGCCTAGCAGGTATCCTTAGATCAGAACAGAAGAGCAAAACTATTCACATCTCTGAAGTGTTGAAATATAGGGTTCCTTTATATTTGTCTTTTTAACTATGGAAAGACAAGCAGTAGATGTTTCTCTGATCTTTTGTTATATTTGAAGTAGCATAAGTTCATGAACAAGATTTTCTCCCCTTGGGGAGAGATTATGACAATAAAGATGATGTGGTTCTGCTTTGATGCCAGTCAAAATAAATCGTTCCCCATAGATAACTTTTAATGGTGCCATTGTAATGGAAAATGTTTTAAATGTTTGTGTTGTATAATTAACAGTTATGGTTTCTATGTGTCTAAGATAAAAACAAAATAGGGAACTTTCTGCTTCGGTTAACTGTTATTGTATTCCCTTAACAAAGCACTGATATTCAATTTCCCGTTTTTGCTTTCTATAAGGGTTAATAAGAAATTCTGTCATGCTTTGTCAATGGACAGTTTTCAGTATTATTTCAAAAGAAGAGACAGTACCTTGTGCTGTAACTCTGTGCCATTTTAAACAGGAAAGTCTTTTTCAGTGATGCTTATAAATCAAAGTGGGAGAAAGATACACGCTGAATTTAAAATTAACGTAATTTTAATATGCAAGTAGGATTAACTTTTCCTGCCTTAAGCCTGTCAAGATCAAACTCAAGCAGGCGTTCACATCCACGATTGAAACTCACCAACCTTTTTTTCTTAAGTTAACATTTGTCCAAATTCTCCCCATTGGTTTTGTCAATAGATCTTTTAAAGGCAAGCATTAAAGTGGAGTTTGCATTAGTCTTTTTTCCCCAGTAGCTTCAGGCCCAAGGGCTTCTTTTAATAGGCATTAGTTAAAGGACCCGAATTGAGTAGACATTTGTGAAGGAGACTTGAAGTTTGGAACAGAATTGTCTTTTATAGTTTTTCCAGGGGGGAAAATCTTCTTATGTGAATAAAGGCTTTAGACTAATCTCTCTCCATCTGGAAAATGGAGAAGCCAGAGGTTGTTGGCACCAGGTCACATCCCTTATGTAAACTGTCAAATTCTTTTCATATTAATGGTGTATTAGCTTAAACCCATGGAAGGTGGTTTTCATTTATCAACCTTATTTTGTGTTGCCGGCAAAAATGAATTCTACTGATTGATAATACATTAGAGTCTGTTTTAAATAGTCCCTCTTGTTTTCTTAAAAAATGTTGAGTTGAAGTAGCATTATATTGGATTTTTTTTCAAGTGACTCTTGTAGCTAATTAACCTGAGGTTTTAGGTTTCCATGCAAGAAACTGTCTATGACATAGACATGTAATATTTGCACTGCAAAGTACAGTAGTAGAGGGTTGCCAACATTAAATAAGAATGATTCCAATGCTAAAACAGAACATCACAGAATATTAACCATCCGTATTGAATTAATGTGATATTTTTATCTTGGCTGCTTAAGTCTCTTCGTTTGTAGACAAGCTAATGATGATGAGAAAGAAAATTAACTTATTGACAATGAAAATCTATTGAAATGAGATTAAAAGAGGATAGTGCTGGTGTATATTTTAGTGCTTGTAAATTGTACTTACTTTCTGATAGATAATTAAGGCCAAGTAGTCAATATTATAGCATAAACATTTCAGAATTAATATTGTGATAAAAGTCAAAGAAATAAATTAATATCTTTACATTCCTGTTTTTTCTCTCTCTCTCTTTCCCTTTATCCATCTAGAAAATTTTGTAAGCATTGGGCAAAGCAGTTTAGGACTCTATGCTTTTTAAAAAGTTAACATTTTCATTAGCTGTTTAAATACAGTGATATTCAGGATAAGTAACTTTGAGTATTTCAGTTTATATTGAACATATTACATCACTAGGAACCATTCTTCGTCTTCTAGCAAAATTTCAACTTTTCTGTAATTTTCTTCATGTGCCAAGAAGAATTTAAGAAGAACGTTAATACATTATCTCCTAATAATGTCTGAGAACATCTTTTAGCATTATCTGTCTAGTGTTGAAATGCTATATAGTCTGCATGATTGCATGGCATTATAAAATATTGTGCGTAATTAACTTAACAAAGAGGCAAAACCGTTCTCATCTATGTCTACTTATTCTACAATCTCGTTCCTCTCACTTTCAATACATGGCTGTGTAGGTTGGAAACAGACAATGTTTTAAGGAAGCTTAGATAGCTTAAGCCAAATGGCTTGTTTGCATCAGTGTGACTAACATGCAGAGAGTTTCCTCAGGAAACAATGGGATGGTTTATCAGACAACAAGAAAAATGAACGAATGCTTCTGACAGATAATCAGAGCTATTGCCATCAGGTTAAATGTTGCATACTTTTTATACTGGAGCTTTTGTCATCCTAGTGACATAGCTGACTGGAACATATTAGCAGCAGTTTTCCTTAAGTAACCGTTTCCAATTGATGATGGTGGGAATGTGCTTTCAGATAATCTTGCTGCTTGTGTTACACAGGATTTTCTGTCAGACCCCTGAAATGCTACAGCAGTGGTGTTGAAAGGAGACTGTCTTAGTGGGGTAGGAGGTTGCTATGTAAGATCAGTGTAATTTTATGAAACAACAGTTGTTCTTCTTCCCAGCTTCCGTGGAAACTGACAACTGATCTCTGAAAGGATCTCAAGGAAAGCTGTGCTTTTCTCTACTGAGATCTACAAAAATCACTCTTTAAACTTTTAAAATTTGTAATCCGAAACAATAAATTTAGTTAAAAATTTTAATTTACCATGAAAGTGGTACTAATTTTATTAAACTAAGTTCTTATTGTGTACATTTTGAAGGTAGAGTTTCCCCCCCCCCTTTAGGATGCTCAAAGTGATAATCAGTTTCTTTCATGGAAATTATATTTCAAGTTTATTTGCAATTTTTTATAAGTTAAATTTGAGTATCAAGGAATATAGAATCCCATGGCAGAAGTGATTGTTCTTTTGAGCATCTGCTATCATATTTTGTTATTAATATCAACGAATGACAAGGGACTCAGATTATTACTCTTAGTTGAAACTCTGTAATTTAGGGAGGAAAGCATCTTTTCTATATCCTATGTCTTTAATATTTTTCATTGTTAGAAATTCAGTTTGTTCAAAGTTTCATGAATGTATCTGTATTCTTTTATTTTATATAGTGGTTTTCAGAGAATAGATACCCATTTAACTATGAAATAATGTGTTAAAAATAAATACTTAAGACTTGTAATTGAGAAGTCTTTCTTATGTAATACACAAGGGTAAAATTTTAAATCAGTGAAGATTTGTAATCCGGTACGTTTTTCAATTTAAAATATATTTAAACTATAAAGGACTGTAAAATATAGTTTGAAATGGGGGAGGGGGGGGAAGGGAAGGGAGTGTCAGAAATTTTGAAGAAAAATGAAATGAGAAATTTCAAAGTAAGAGCCAGCAGGGGGTGCCATTGTTAGTTAAAGCTAGATAGATAATACTATGAAAACAGAAGTCTTCTGTAATCAATATATACTTTCATGAACTTTTTTATTAGATTAAACTCCTGTCAATAAAATACTTTCAATTGCTTATATATAAAGAAGCCAAGTGCAACCATATTCTTTGATTGTTTTGGCCGTGTGCCAAACAGCGCAATTGTGCAATATTTTGACTGGTATCTTTGCAACACTGCTAGTCTCCAAAATATTAACTTAAATTTCTTGCAATAGAATAGAATACAACGCAATAGAAACATGTACATACACCCCCCCACACCATGTTCCAAAAAAATGTGAAGCATAGTAGAGAAAGAATTCTTCAGAGATCCAGAAGTCACCAGCTGGATTTATCTCCTTATTATATTATGAAATTACAAAGAATTCTCTTTCATCTCATTAGAATAAATATTTTTTGTTCCGTATATAGAAAGATGTTTCCAATGTTCTGGTTAGTGAAAGTACATTATGCTGTCCTTGTTATGAAAGGTATTAGCAATTTGATTAGGAAAATTGGACAGTTTATATTTGTTTAGCTAATAAAGGTCTTCTTTTTTAATAGTCAAAACCAACAAAGCTCATTTTCAGTCTGTTTTGTATAGCAGTTTTTATTAAAAATGATACGAATATAAGGAAAAAAATAGTTTGCTATATAGAAAGAGCATGACAATTTCAGAATGAAAATTTACCAGTTATGCGATCAGAGCTTGTAATCACAGTATGTTTTATCAACAAGAGTGTTGGCTTGAAAGCCTGACCCATTAAATTCCAATGTACTCTGCCCTTTGGTTACATTATGCACAATCTGAAGGTTGGAAAATTTCCCACTCTTGCTGATGTATACAGAAGCAGCTCTGCAGGCTGTGGAAATTTGATGAAACTTTTTCTAGAGCCTAGTCTTTCTTAAGAATGAATCTAATTAAGAGTTGCAATTGGTTTTTTTCCTTCTGTTTGTTTGATGACCTTAGTAATATACAGCTCTTCAAGCTTTTAGGAAATAGTTAATTGGCTTCTTAATTGTTTTAAATATAATCTATCAATAGTTTCACCCAGTATAAATAATTTCAATTGGAGTGGTGTTATGAATAATTTAAACATCTCCAGTGTTTGCAGTGAGGATTGAAATAGAAGTCATTTTGCTGTTGTACAAGTTGGCAGTTAAATTTGCATTACCATATTATTTTGTAATTTTTGAATTCTGTTCCATTGGATGCTGTTCCTCAATGAAGGTGTTAGTATATACTTTATTCATTAAAATGAAACACAGTCAACTGAACATTCAAAAATGCATAACAAATAACATTGACTGGTGCTAATGGTTGATACGGGTTGCTGCCAGTGTCCTAAGTATCAAACAAGTACCTTCTTAAGACGTTCCAAGAAGCACAGTTTTTTGCAGTTCCATTGATGTTATTGCATGAAGCTGCAATTTGTTGCTGTATCTTATAAAATTCTTGGACATAGTACCAAGTGTCCTGATGATAGTGGGTATCACTGTTACATGTTTCATCCATAATCGCATAGTTTTCAATGGCCAGGTTCTGATATTTTGTGATTTTTCCAGTTCTTTTTCTTCAACTCTGGCATCTCCTGGTACAGAAATATGAATAAATTTGTTTTGGTTTTCAATAACTGTGATATCCGGCATGTTGTGCTCCCATGACTTTTTGGATACAGATAAGTCATATTTTTTACATAATGACCAGTGGATTAATATGTCAATTTGGTCATGTCTAGCTTTGTAATCAGTTTGTGCGATTTTGCTGCGCTCATATATTAAATGTTGAACAGTTTCAATTTTCTTGTTACAAAGTTGGCAGTTTGGATTGTCAATGGATTTTTGTATCTTCATTTTCATGGCATTAGTTTGTAGTGCTTGTTCTTGAACAGCAAGTATTAAATCTCCTATTTCTTTTTTGATGGTTCCCATCTTAAGTCATGTCCATGTCAAGTTAACAAATTTTTCTTCAATGTTTTTCAAGTGCTGTCCATGCAAACCTTTGGTTTTCCATCTATTTAATATATAATTAGCTGTTTTTCCTTATATTCTGTTTTTGCTTCTGTTGTTTTAATAATGTTCTCCATTTTCATAGCCTGCATCAATTTTTCTGTACTTTGGTTCACATAGTCATTCAAACTTTGTTTTTATTCTTCTACAGTTTGTTGGATTTGCAATAGTCATCTGCCCCCTATTCTTCTTGTCAGGTACAATCTGTCGATGTCACCGTGGGTGTAAAGCCTGGTACATATTGAAAAGCTTACGTGTTTTCTGGTCCACGTTTTCCAGTTCAGTTACAGTCCAGTTGATGATTCCAGCTGAGTAGCGTATCACTGGAACTGTCCTTGTATGAATGGCTTTAATTATGTTTCCAGCATTCAGTTTTGATTTTAATATTTTGCGATTCCACCTGATGTATTCCTTTTGCATTGACCTTTTGACTTTTCCATTCAAGATGTTATCTGCTCCCAATATGCCTAGGTATTTGTAGCCATCATCCTTTGCTAATGCTTCCATTTCCCAGTTCTATTTTTTCTATTTTGCCATTTTTCCTCACTGCATGGATAATATAGCACATTTTTCAAACCCAAAGTTTATTCTGATCTCGCTGCCGAACGATTGAACTGTGTTGAATATTTATTTAAATTCAGCGGGGCTTTTTGCATATATTTTTAAGTTGTCCATGTACATTAGATGGTTTATTTTGTCATGATGGCTTGAGATTTGGTGTTGCAGTTTTGTGTTATGTAGGATTATTGTCAGTGGAATTAATGCGATGTTAAACAGTAGTGGTGAAAGTGAGACCCCTTGGAAGATTCCTCTTCTGATGTTAACTTCACCAATGTTCTCTCCATTTGCTGTTAGAACTGTTTTCCATTTTTGCATATTTGTTTTCAAAAATGTACAAATATTTTTGCTGATTCCAAAGTTTTCCAGACAGGCATTAATCCACCTGTAGAGTAGTGAGTCAAATGCCTTCTTGTAAATCCACGCCATATCATTTGTTATTACAATATATTCCATTTTGTTTCGTGTTGTTTGGTTTTGAATACTTTTGATCCAGGAGGCAGTTTTATTGTATAAAACCCCACTGGGCTTTCTCACAGTTCTTTCCAAAAGTTCAAAGTTTTTTTTTACATAGGTGAACATTAGTTTGGACTCTATTTTCATCAAGTGACCAGTAGAAGAGGTGTTGGTTTCTTCTGAGCTGGACATTCTCATGCTATTGTTTTATTTGTCCTTCGTATCTTTTGCTTTTCTTTGCTGTTGCTGTTACACGTTGCTTTAATTCTTCCATGATTTCTGTTATTGTTTTTGCCTCCAGGTTGCACTTATAATGGCAGCTAGGCTATACATTAGTTGGTTGGTTTCATATAGTGTGCTGGATGGGATGGAAGTTAAAATGTTGTTCATGACAGTTAACAGATTTTTCACTCATTTGCTATGCAGTTCGCGACTGGCAGGCCGTCTTTTTCTTTCTATGTTTTCTTTGATGTGGTTTTCAATCTTTTCTTTCAGCATTTTCGCTAGATCACTTAGCTCTACACTTTCGACTTGTTGCACAGGAAGATCTACATCCTGTATGTTAGTTTCTTCCGCTGACTGGTCAGTTTGTTCAGGTGTTGGAACAGTTTCTTCAGCTTCTTCATCATTACTTGTTTTCTTTTTAGCTAATGTTTCTATATGTTGCATTTCCGCATCTGTGAAAACTTTATTACGGATGATGAAATGTCTTTGATCCATTAATCTTTGTTCAGTTACATCATTTCCAGGTGTTTTTCCTTCTACACTCACATCATTCTTTTTTGAAATTTTCTGTCTGTTGGTTGTGCCTGGTAGTAACATTTGATGATTTCTCAATTTTCTTTGGTTGTCCAAGTTTTGTGCTTTTGTTCCATTCGCTTTGCAGTTGATTCCCTGATTCCTTAGCAGTAACAACCAAGCCCTTAGCCCATTTTTTGACAGATGTCCAGGAGCCATAGCATCTGATGCGGCCCTTATTGACCCGGGCGATGACCGATCCGGTGTGTAATTTTGTTGATTTCTTCTCATCATTGGTGATGGTAGGTGCCTAGGTTGGTTCATAGTGGCTAGGCCACTACCAATCTGAAGACAGTATTGCCATAACCATAGGGACCACACCCGATAGCCATCCAGGCCCAGTCACGGTGTCCAACTGCCTGTTTGGTGTCAGGAAGGCAGGATCAGGTATGGAATGGGTGTCAAGAAGGCAGGGGCAGGTATCAGTTGTTGTTGTTGTTGTTGTTGTTATTATTTACTTTGTTAATTAAACATTAAACTCAGTCAACTAAACATTCAAAAATCATCAAAAATGCCATTTATTATTATTATTATTTACTTTATTCATTAAACATGAAAGTCAGTCAACCGATATGCAGTTCTTCAAGCTTTTAAGAAATACTTAAATGGCTTCTTAATTGTTTTAAATATAATCTATCAATAGTTAGCGATATTTTCACCCAGTATAAATAATTTCAATTGGAGTGTTGTTATGAATAATTTAAACATCTCCAGTGTTTGCAGTGAGGATTGAAATAGAACTAATTTTGCTGTTGTACATGCTGTCAGTTAAATTTCCATTACCATATTATTTTGTAATTTTTGGATTCTGTTCCATTGGATGCTGTTCCTCAGTTAAGGTGTTATTATATACTTTATTCATTAAAAATGAAACTGAGTCAACTGAACATTCAAAAATGCATCAGAAATACCATTGACTGGTGCTAATGTTGATACTGGTTGCTGTCATCATCCTAGGTATCAACAAAGTACCTTCTTAAAATATATGATGTTCCAAGTAGTGCAGTTTTTTGCAGTTCTGCTGGTATTATTGAAGGAAGCTGCAATTTCTTGATGTCTTTTGTAAAATTCTTGGACATGGTACCAAGTGCCAAAGAAGTGACAATGGGTATCATGGTTACATGTTTCATCCATAACCTTGTAGTTTTGATGGCCAGGTCGTGATATTTCATGATTTTTCCAGTTCTTTTTCTTCAACTCTGGCATCTCCTGATACAGCAATATCAATAAAGTGTACGCTTCGACCCTTGACAACCATGATATCTGGCATCATGTGTTCCAAATGACGATCAGTCTGTATTCTAAAATCCCACAAGATCTTCACCTTCTCATTTTCGGTAACTTTTTCCACTTTGTGCTCCCATTACTTTTTGGATACAGGTAAGTCATATTTTTTACATAATGACCAGTGGATTAATTTGGCAACTTTGTCATGTATTATTATTATTATTTATTGTTATTATTTTTATCCCTTTAGCATCAATAAACAAAACAGAGTCTTAATTTTTTTGCAACATCTTTTATTTGGAAGCATTTGTTAGCAACGGCTGAACTTCCACATACCAAACATTTTGAAAAAGCTTGTGACATGTTGAAATAATTATTAAGCATTCCCAGCTTTAGAAAATCAATGGATCCAGCTTTTCAGAAATAGAAATATTTATTACAATTTAAGAGTGAAGTTAATTAATCGCAATTGTTTTATGTTTACTGGACCATCAAATAATGTTTAAAAAGGTTTGAATATCCAATTTTTTTGTTTCTGTTGGCACTGTAAGAAATTTGAGAGGTGTTGATAGATTGTTTTATTTTTACTCTTATGATTTGATTCTATCCAGTCATAATTCCCTTTTGGGTTTAAGTTACAAATTATGTTAACACAGTCCTATACTTAAGGCATAAATATGACGTTGAATTCTATATCTAAAATATAGGATTTGACATTTTATGAAGAGTTTTGGCTTTACTAAGCCTTGGGTTCAGCAAAGAGAATAATTTTATACAGATGGAAAGAAACTTATTTTCCTGAAGTTAAAGAATGGATTCAATATATGTTTGCAATCAGGCTTTGAAATGTTTTTATATACAGTACTAGAAATGAAAGGATGGGGCAATGTGTTCTTATGACATAGGTTAATGACCAGTTAAGGGATTGAGTTCATCTTACATTGATACTATATGGATTTTATTTTCCCTTATTTTCATTTTCATAAATTCAGTTTATTTAAATCACTGGAAAGTATTTTTATTTTACTATGAAAGAAACATTGTTTATGAAAATTCACTAATTAAAAAAAAATCTACAGGGAATCACTGAGAATGATCTTAATAGAACGTTTCGTTGCTGTGTAGAAATTCAACAAGATTTTTACCCCACCTTCTTAGCTGTAAAATGAATTTTCCTCAAATTAAGGTACCTATTCTTTATACATATTTTTTTCATTTGAATGTGTTACACTCTGCAGTTATGCAGGTAGATTCTCTGGTGCCCTATATGATGGACATCTCTGTTCATGTGTTTACGGACCTACTGAGTCATGTTCTTTCTACAAGGACTCCTAGTGCCTCTTCTAAGAAAAAATGTAGGAAGACTAGAAACTTTTAATGCTAATTTCATTTTAACCAATTTAAATACTATCTACATGATCGAAAAATTACCTGCTGTAATTCCAACATCATCAACCATTTTTTGGGATGGATTTTGGATGGATGCATTTCAGAGGATGGACCTCCTCTGACTCATCTTTATTGTTCTGTCATCCAACTTGTTCAGATTCTACTCTTTGCTTTTGCAGGATTTAATGAGGTGACCACCCAGACCATAGTAGCAATCTCCTGTTGTTATATACTTCCCACGATCCTCCAAATGCATTCACTTGAAAGTATTTACAAAGCATTCTCTACCTGTTCTTCCCACCTGATTGTTGTCTGCAGTGTCTATGGGACTATTCTTTTCATGTACCTGTGCCCTAGTTCCAGCTATTCCTTGGAGCAAGACAAGATCGTATCATCCTAGCTCCAGCTAGTCCATGGAGCAAGATAAGATCATATCAGTCTTTTATATTGTGATTATTCCTATGCTGAACCCCATCTCCATTTTGCTCTCTGAATTCATGGAGACCTAACCCTAAGTAGATTTTCTGAAAATGGGATTGCCCCATATGTTTTGAGGGAAAACATAGATAAGACAGTTTGCTAAAATTTGCACCCTCCTAATCATACTGATGGGCTCTGAATCCAGTCGCAATGTCCATTTTGCTCTCCGAATTCATGGAGACCTAACCCTAAATGGATTTTCCATGAATGGGATTTTTCCATGTATTTTACTAGAAAATGCAGATAAGGCGCCTGTATGCACCCTCCTTTAATTTCCTAAACATGTAAATTAAATATAGTTACATTTCTAGTATTTTAATTGTGTTATAATAACCCTTAGAATTGATATTGTGGGATGGTGCAGAGAACAAATGAAACAGTGATTTTTTTAAAGAAAGTATTTATTTATTTTTCTCATTTCTGAACTACCCATCTTCTCCAAACTCTCTGCTGCCTCCACAAGTAACAATGGGCTAATGCAACCTTTCCACTAGAAATAAACAGTACAAGCTTTAATTAGTAATCATGTTGTTACCCAAGAGACTATTTAATATGAAAGAAAAAGTTGATAAGAATATTATAAATATGCCTATGATTTCCGAAAGCCAGGATATTTTCTGCAAATGAAAGAGAGGAGGCAAAGATGTAAGCAGTTAATTAATATTGAACATTAGAAGTTTGGTACTTATGTAGAGGTAAACCCAATTAAGGTATACAAGACTTGTTTTTGAATATACAACTGAATGATTGGTACATATTTCTTTACTTTTCACAAACAAAGTTGTATTTTATGTTAATTTCTTTTCTCAGTAATTTTGCTCAGTAAGATATAATTTTAATAATTCCCAAGCTTCTTTTTTTCCTTATGCATAAATTACAGGTTTTGCCTTGCTAGGAATATGGCAATGTGCTTCTTCTGAAATTGAACCAAAATGTTTTAGAAGACAAGATATGTTTCTTAAGCACATATCTGAACTTTTTCTTTTCCTCATTCTGCATCAGAATACTTTTTTGATGTCTGATTTTACTTTTTGTTACATGCTAGCAGCTGCTTTCACAAATTGTCCCCAAATAATGACTGCCAATAAAGTTATTCCTGCTGTCACTTGCAGTAGTGGGAGAAAAATATTTTTTTTAATGCACATCTGCCACTACTGATAATAAACTCCCCCTATGAGAAGTAGCTTCTTGAAAAAATTCAATTCAATGTATTAAATTTATTATGGCCACCCACTCCATTACTTTAGATGCTGGATAGCTTACACCATCTCAAAAACAATTAAAATAGTTAAAATAAACAAGCAGCATGGACTGAAACAACCAAAAATAATGAAGAGCACAGATATGACAGAGGCTGTTTACATTTAAGAGATCCTTCCACCAAGCTAAGATGTGGACTGAGAATGTAGCATTATTGTTCCACAATAACACAAGAAATATCTAGGAGCAGTTTCATTTCTTTATTTCTGATTTCTGATTCATACAATAATGAAATTATCTGGGAGGAGTACAAAGAAATGTGAATTAAAGTGTCTGTTGACTAGAATTGAACTAATTGTGATGCCATAGAAACATAAATTTGTTTTTCTCGGTCTGCGATGGCCATCTTCCAGAATGTGTAAAATTATAGTATGCCATATAATTGCCTATGCAAGTATTAACCAGACCTGAATCTGTTTAGCTCTGGCAGTCACATATGGTCAACCAGATGCTGTTCCCTGAAACATATCACAGCATATTTTCATTCTATTTCATTTTATTAGTTTATTAGCAAACAGAAACACTAGCAGGGAGGATTTCAAAATAACTGTAGCATTTTGTAATAAACCCTTTGGTTCAGGGTACCAAGAGATCATGAGTTCTAGATTCCCTTCACCACAGAAGCCACCTCTCTCAGCCCAACACACCTTACAGGGTTGTTCTGGTGGGGAAAATGGGAGGCAGAAGTAATAGGCATGTTTGCCACCTTACTTTAACTATTTATAAACATATATAAAACTATAAACACTCACACACAGGCACACACATTCACATTAATGGCATCATTCAGTATGTTATGTTTAGTTGTGCATTTGTCACATTTAGTATGCAATAACATTTACAATTTAAATCACTTTGCCCTAAAAAAAGCAACCAAATTACTTAAACCAAATTGTTCTTCAAATCCAGAATACTGAACACACAATATATGGATGGCAACAACTGTACCATGGTGGATAAATTCATTATTGTGAGATTTACTATCACCATTATACATCCTGTTTTCTTAAATAAGTCTGTTCTATTCTTTTCTCTGCAATTGGTACACTTGATAATGTCCCTTGTCCAGATGTTGGAGCTTCTTATTTTGTTCACAGAGTCTGACAGAGACTCAGAGTGGATAGACTTGCATCTTTATTTTTTCTTCAAGTAATTCATTTAGTTTACATTTAGTACATGTGTCCTTTGGGTTTTCTATGGACATGCATATATGCATATGATTACTGGTTGTATGTCACTTTTTTGAATGATGTAAGTTTAAATGGTAACTAAAGGAATAGTAGTTCAGAAATTACCCAGTCTGCTCCAGAATTCTCTCTACTAAATCCAGATGACTGTTTCATCCAATATTTTCCAGATATGTTTTCTTAAGGGCTTTCTTATTATGAACTGCATTGACAACAATAGTAACAGCATCACAAAACAACAACAATAATGTTATATGTGCCAGAAGATGCAACTGTATTAGCTGCTTGGTAACTTTCTGCAGTACCTAAAATATTGAAAAATTGTAGAAAATTAGAGAGAAATGCCAACTGGCTGTAAGAAGATGGTGGAAAAATGATTTCTCTTTCATGCTGGTATGAGAAGAGAAAACTCCCAGACATTTCTTAGAAAATTATTTTCTCCCTAAAGGAAATATATTACTCCTTAAAAGTGTAGCACTGGGACAGGGGAATTACTCCTCTTTCAGACCAAGAGTAAATAGGAAGGTTAACTTTGAATCACAGCCTATCAGGAATATGAATCTCAGTAGTTGAAAAATAAAAAGCTAATTAACACCATGATTCCTGGTAGATATAGCCACTTCTTTAAATGGGAGTCCTCATTCTAAGCCAATTTAGATAATTCTGAAAAGAATCAAAGAAGTACATTTGTTCCTCCTGAAGTGTTTGTAGGATACCATGGTAAGTGCTCATTTATTTCTTCATCCAATGTGGCATTCAGTATATATTTAGACAAATACAACAATCAGTCCAAATAAGGGATAAAATATCAAAGGTAAACCTCTACTAAAATGTTGTAGTGTTAGTAAAATCAAATGTATTCAATACATTTGATGAAATATTTTTCAAGGTGGTGGTGTTATTTTTTTTAAACCCTAGATCATTTATAAAAGAACCAGTAATTACATTTCAGAAAAGATTTTTTTTGCAATGTTTCTTCAGGACTCTTCACCTGGGGAAAAGAAAACAAGAAAATGTTTTTTTTAAACAACAATAGTGATCTAATTTTCTTAACATCTACATTCGTAAAACTGAATTCTAATGAGAAAACTAATAGAACAAATATGAGTTTGCTGTACTGTTTTAAGATAAAGATTAATTGATGTATAATTAAGTTTCCTTTAACAGAAAATTGAAATATATTGAATGCAATCTCCTTTGGAGCTGACATGGATTTCCTGGAACTAAATGTTATGACTGACCACCATGAGAAAGTTCCCTTCAACTTTGAGAACTATTTTTATATGGTTTTCTCTTTCAGTGAAGAATCAACTAAACCAGTGAGATGATTGGAGGAAACTGCACTGAGGTGGAAGAGTTTATTCTTTTAGGATTCACAGATCGTGTAACCCTACAGCATGTGCTCTTTGTGATATTTTTATTGATTTATATTATTACTGTTGTGGGGAATGTTGGGATCATTGTGGTTGTGAAAAATGATTCTCACCTTCAAACCCCCATGTATTTCCTTCT
>JANHFT010002752.1:198023-216094 GCA_032467955.1 Pseudoxenodon macrops | reverse complement strand
TAATGACCAGTGGATTAATTTGGCAACTCGGTCGTGTCTAGCTTTGTAATCAGTTTGTGCAATTTTGCTGCATTCACCAATTAAATGTGAAACAGTTTTGACTTTGTTGTTTTATAGTCGGCAGTTTGGATTGTTGGTGGATTTTTGTATCTTTATTTTCATGGCATTAGTCATTACTGATGGCATTATTATTATTATTCCACCTATCTCACTGTGGCAAATAAAAGATAGTGACTTTGATTGTTCCACAACCTTTTCATGAGAAGAGAGAATATAACATCGTAACAAACTTTGATTAAGCACAATGATAAAGCTTTCAATCTTATATTGTATCCCTCTATTGTTTACATCATTGTAGAGCAGATTGTTTTGACTACAAGTGGGTGAAACATTTCCTTGGCATGTGATACAATCTTTTTAAGATAAAAAAACCCACCACAATTAGTCGTGATATATACTTGTTCATTCTCTGTTCATTACTTGTTTATGTATATAAATTATTTTATTTAGATGAAGAGAGATATCCTTTTAATCAAGGACACCTCTTCCCAGCATATCAAGTAATGAACAGAGAAGTTTAATAACTAGGATTATCTTTGCAAATATGCTGTAATTTATCAGTCAATATTAGTGTTAAGCCAGATGTTTCTTTAAAAATTTTTTACTCCTTGCTTTTTAAGCTAAAGCAACTCTAGAAATCTTTTTCTTTTCACATATCAATGTCTCTGCCATAAATTGCTTGTAGATGGAGTTGAACCAGTCTATTTCCATTGTCTGAATGGAAATAGGCACATGAAAAACCACAAATTAATCAAATCTAAGGCAAGAATAGAGAGCTCACACCCTTTTACATTCCTCTGAAAGAAGCTTTGAATTGGAGGGAAAGAACCTATCAAATACACATGAAAAATGGAGAGTTTATGAAGGAAACTAAATTGTGCAGCTTAACTGGACCTGTGATTCCACCATGTGTCTGGGAATGAGAGGAGAGCTGTGGATAGAAGACAAACAGCCTGTGAGATTTTCTCCTGAATGATATCATTTAATTGATTGATTCTTGTGAGGTCATAAATAAGCTCCTTGCTGAGTCAGGGTTGGAGGTCAAAGTGTAGTGCCAGCTGCCTATCCAGCCATAAAACAATGCAGCTTCCTTTCCTATATAAGAAAGAGGCATTCCAGCATAATGTTTTATTAGACTTCAGGGTAACCTCTCTTTTTACACGCCTCAGGATTCTCTTCAATAGAAATTATACAGTGTCACTTATAATTAACCTCTTCTTCTCTGTATCCATTTGCACTTGTGAATTCCTAAAAATCATCCATGAATACTTTGCTGTGACCACTGTAACATCTCTTTCTATTTTTCTTTCGCTACATTTCCCCGTGGTACATTGAAGTTCATTTGTTCTATTCTTTGAGTTAGAAAGAAACGAGGACTTTTCTAAGGTACAAGAAAGTGACAATATTCTTTTTGTGCTGTAGTATTCATTTGTTTTTAATGTTTAGCGGATAGCACACATGTATTATTGCTTCATCCTTTACATAGATTTATTTTATTTACCAAGTATGAATGATCAAAGGTAAAGTAAAAACTAAAATATCTCTAGCCCTTGTGTTTTAAGGGCTAAAATAACATTTTATAAAATTTTATATTTTAGACCATGCTTTATTACCTAGGCGGTAGTAAAATGCATGATTTCTTATATCCTGCAGACTAATGTTAACTTGGCAATCAAAGAGATCAGTCTAAGTTGCAGTAGCACAGTAAAATAGGCTTAATTTTAAAAGCAAAACCAAAATAATAGCAGAAGAAAGTAAATTAGAGTTACATATAAGAAAAGTGTGCAATTCTCAGCAGTAGGCTGCTGTACACAGATATTTGACTACAGATACAATACTGTGATAGGAATTTTGATGTGTGTGTTTCCTATGAGTGTGCAATGAGCTGGGTGGCAGGGATCCAAAGACAGTTACATTGGCTGCCATCTATTTTCATCCTTGAAGTCTTTAAACAGGTAAGAGACAATAATCTATCTGCTGTAGAGAGATTATAAAAGTTTTGGAAGTATTAGTGTACTCAGGGATATCAGCTTCTTGGCAGTCACACATAAACAATCTTTATTCCCTAATTTACCCTAATTTAAAGTTGAAGACCGCATTCTCTTCCTTTGCCTTAGCTTTGTATATTGTTCCATACTTTGGTTTTATAGTTTTGTTGAACTTACAGATAATATTTTAGGAGGGGAATGAGTGTTATGTTTGACTTTTTGACATACTTGCATAGATTTTTTTCTTTCGTCTTGGTGCTTCTGGTAACTTTTATCTGATCCTAAAATCTGTTGGAACTGCTTTGCTTTCTAACCTCAAGCTTCCCGTCATGTCAAAGGTCGTATTCCAACCAAATCAAGAGGGTAGACCACAAAGCAAAGTATGTACAGTTTCTCAAAGAAGTGATATTCTTCTGTTTTGATTCTTGGAAACTTTAATATAATGATAGAGCTAAGCAGCTTGTAAATATACAAACAGCTTGAGTAAGCCATGTTAAACAAGTAGCTGGCTCTCATTACTTTTTTCCTATGATATTTTAAAAAAGAGAAAGTATTGGGAAAAGTTAAAAACAGCTAGAAGATTCTGAGGAGATAAACATAATTTATCATTAAAAAAAACTTTGCAGTAATGCTTTAATTCTCACATGATCGAAAACTTATTTGTGTCAAAATAGAAAATATATCTCTTAATGGACTTAACTCTTAAATGCTAGCTTACAGGAAAAGATAAGAACCCAACTTGGCTGGATGATTCTACAGTATTGCCCCCTCCTTTTTGATAAGTCTGAATTTTGCAAAGTAAGTAGCTAAGTAAGCTAATTTGTACGATTTCAATAAAAATCAGTCGTCCATATATTGGTACTGCGAAAAACAGAAAAATGTTTGTGGAATAAAATTATTTTTTATTTTCCTTATTTGTGAACAGGGAAAAAAATCAATGATTTAAGAAATAGCCTCAAAATCATTCCACTTAAAAATAAAGTGTGTTATTGTGTTATAAACTCAGCCTTATGTAATGCTCACTTTTGCATATTTTCATGGTGTTGTTTGTCTTTTATAATCCTCCCAAACTTAAAATTTGCAAAATTACTAGAAGTCTGAGCATGCGGCAAAGTGGCCTTGGGGCAGAATAAGAATTACATGCAATAATTTATATTTTGGCTATGCTGTTACATTCTTCCTGAGTATAGCTTTATTGCCCAAATTCAATATGTAGACAAAGTCCTGAAGTGCGTGTCTCTTAAGAAAATATGAATCAATATATCTCTCAAAAATAATACTTTTAATATATTTTCAAAATATAAGGAACAATGCTAACATTTATGAATGTTTTGCTTTCAGGACATCTGGCATATCAAGCTCCAGTTATATTTTATGAAAGCATAAAATATATGCCTACTCTGTGCTAATTCATCTCTAGCTATAAAATATGTACAATATATATCTCGAAGTCTTTTTGAAATTACATTTTTAATGCTATATAGTACTTGGGAGCTGTGCAGGTAAGATATTTTATTTAGCACAAAATATCATCTTCTGCAATGATTTGCAATAGTTGCTGTAAATGTATAAATATATTTTGGAATATTATGGAATGTTTAAGGAAAAAGAAATATCCATAGTAGTTAAAACTGTCACAATGTATGCTGTTCTTAACAACTGGTGAACGTAAAAAAAATTAAGATACCAGTTTCCTGACAACATCTGTAAGCATCACCTGGCCCAAACTATTCCAAATGTTATGTTTTTTCTAGTTTGTTACCTTACAGATGTGCTGAATTTTGAATTAATAGATTTTGATTCATAGGAGTTCTTCAATTCTGGAGAATATTCCATTGAGAAATGTTGAATTATCATGGACAAATATTGTTCTCCAATCCAAAACATCCATAGGATTTGATCTTATAATTAGAATCTGCTTTTCATTTCCTTACTTGTATATTCTTACCTGAGCTTTCATTGAGACCGAGAAGGAGATGGCTTGTTAAGAAGAGTTATATTATCTGTGAATCATGCCTATTTATGTATGTGGTGCATTATTGAAGAACACACTGTCCAACTGTTACTATCAATGTGGCTCACCAGCCGTTTAGCACTTAAGTAGCAGGTTAGCACAAAGGCAGGAGAAATGGCAACTTTCTACTCATCCAGCACCTGGAAATGTCTGACAGATCCAAGTATGCCTTAATCTTAGCTGATAAATGAAACTTGACACAAGCAGTTATGTAAAAAAAGAAGAGTTGGATTCAGAAAGAGTGTGGAAGGCATAGCTTTCATCTAAGTGATGCTGCTTTCCATAGAAATGGCAAAAGCAGACATTCTAAAAAGGCTTGTCTGGCAGTATCTAAATTTAGAAATAATAAAACTTTAACAAAAATTCTTTTTGGCAATAGATATGAAATGAAACAGCTATTAGTCAAGAACAGAAATCTGGAAAGGGAGACAACTTGAATTTTACATATCCTCTCAAAAAGAGGGGGATATAAATAGAGACATGTACAGGTAGCTTTGACTTATCGCGTCAATCAGGGCTGGAACTTCCATTGCTAAGTATGATGGTTGTTACATGAGTTATACCTGGTCTTACAACCTTTTTTGCTATTGTCATTAAATGAATGACCAGTCATTAAATGAAACATGCAGTTATAAGCAAATCTGGCTTTTTTCATCGACTTGTCTGGGGAGTCACAAATATGATCACATGACCTTCAGGCATTGCAGGTAATGTACATACAGCTCCCACAATTTTGATCATGGGATCACAGAGACATTGTGATGGTCATAAATGTGAGGACTGATTTTTCAGCACTGTCATAACTTTGAATTAAATGAATGGTCATAACTTGATGATTAATTGTAGAGAAAAATATATGCAGTGTGCAGCTGAAACAAATTCTCAAATTCTCCCCATTCTCAGTATCCCGCATACGCACACACAATCACCATCACCTCCTGCTACACCCCCCCCCGCGCATGCGCGCAGGCCTCACTAAACCCTCCAGACTTCCGGTAGGCCCCTTGGATCTGTTTTTCGCCAGCCAAAGGATCCGGAGGCTTTCCTGAAGCCTGGGGAGGCGAAAACGGCCCTCTGGAAGACCAAAAATCAGTTGGCCAGTGTGCACATGCATGCTGGAACTGACATAAGGCAATGCCTCGCGTGCCCTCAGATATGGCTCTGCATGTCACCTGTGGCACATATGCTATATGTTTGCCATCACAGCCCTATGCAATTCATAATTTGCTTGTTTTTATGCCTCACACGCTTATATACACTAGACAACCCATGACCTGTTGGGTAATTCAGCTCTTTCAACAATGGCAGAATTTCTAAAGTGCTACCCTCTCTGATAAAGTTCTTAAAAATTCAGCGACATATTCAGAGATGTATTTACCCTGAAAATAGCTTATGTTGAACTGTATAGTATAGTCAAATATAGGGAGCTGACCACAGGAAATAAATGTTTGTGATATTTTGTATTACAGGGGTACCTTGGTACTCAACTGCTTTGAAACTCTTTGAATTTCATAATGAACGCTTTTGGAGTGAAAATTTTGTCCCAGTATTCATCGTTTGTTTGGTACTCAGAATTTGGTGTCAGCTAACTTGTAAGTTGTAACTCAGCACATTATTCCTTATGGGAATAATGGAGATTTCATATGGGAATAATGGTGATTCCTTATGGGAAAAATCTGTTTTGTACTCATAATTTTTGATACTCATTGCATCTCCTGGAACCAATTAACAATGAGTATCAAGGTACCACTGTATATGTTATCATATGTTTATGATAATTTTAATGACATAATTTTTTAAAAAAAGTTTGCCAAGTTTCAATTCCATGGGAGCCATGAACTCTGGTTTTTTGACATAGAGTGTAAGTTATGGTAGCTTTTTTGAGCTACTTTGATTCAGAAATTGTTGCCCTATGGTGCACAGTTTCGCCTTGTTAAAGGTCACAGACACAAGCATTTCAGTAATATATAAATATACCCACACACACATATATAAACAAGCAAATTATGAATGTGCAGATTTGAAGATTGTCCCCATTTCAAGAATAAAATATTGTTTTGTAGCATCTGTTGAGGAAACTCTTGCTCTCCCATTGCAGAGTTTTCAAATCCAGATTACTGCACCATCTCAAATGCATATGGACATATATACAAGGTTGCACATATTTACAAAGGTGTACATGCCAGAAGTCACATTCCTAAAGTCAAGCCACCAGTCCTACTGCTGCTGCTGCTAGTACTATTAGGCTGTACAAATAAAGAGTAACAGGTAACTGGATGGGAGAGAGAGAAGTTCTGTTTAGGTATTACAAAAGGGGTTAAATTCTCCAGACAAACAACCCTTCCATAGCAGCAGACTAATCTTAAGGTTACATTTCAAAGCACCGGCACTTTTCAACAGCAGTTTTTATCCTTTACTTACACCTCCTGACCATTTCTTGTTTTTAATGGGTTCTTCTAATAATGGTATGTAATAGAACTCTCAATTCATTAGTAATAATTTGGAGGAAAACTGGCTTAAAGTGGATGAGTACAAGAATAAAGTGGAGGGAGTAAACTTTTACTTCAGTAGTTGCACACATTTTCTCATTCAACAGGCTGATGAAAAGGTTAGATTTTCAGATACTAAAAGAATGTAATCTGAGAGACTCAGATTCAAGAATTATAGCTAGCTGTGAGTCAGCATGCATCCTAGTAAGTCAGTGCTTGCTAACTCATAAAACTCTTCATGATTCTGTTTAACAGTTTGTAGAATATCAAGGGAGTTCTGTTATGTATCTCATCATTTTATTTTATTTTTTGCATTTTTCTGAGAATGGATAAACTAAAATAATACTTTTATTCTGTGACTGAGATTATTAACACTAAAACTCTAATTAGTCAATGCTTATTTTCTTTCTTATTTTCTTCATGCTGACCTGTGAACAAGGAAAAATTTAATTGCTCATTTTGTTTTGTAGCAGCTGTACAGAGATTGTAAAAATATTGAACAAGCAAACTTGTTTCTTTGAGAATGCAAGTTATGTAAGTCAGGTATGGAATGTGTTCAACAAAGTTGGTTTTGAAGTGTGCAGTAACTGTGACACTTAGAAAAATGTTCCTCACAAGAAAATATATGATAAAGTGTTAAATTTTCTATATAGCATCCTGGTTGACTGTCATAAATGTATATTAAACATATTTTTAAATAGTTTCTAGCTGCTTTTGGAAGACGATTTCACAATAATCATGTACATGTATTTAATGTAAACAATACATCTGTCAAGATCTATATTGGATTTGAAGCACTTCTTTCTCAATAGTTACATTTTATTTATTTATTTATTTATCTATTTTATTTATTGCATCAAGCATGTATTAGATAACAGATATAAGTATAAATTATGAATACATGAAATGGATACGAATAAAAGGGAACATTAGGGCAGGGACAGTAGGCACATTGGTGTGCTTATGCATGCCCCTTATAGACTTCTTAGAAATGGGGTGAAGTCAACAGTAGACAGTCTAAGGTTAACGTTTTGGAGATTTGGGAAAGAAACCACAGAGTCAGGTAGTGCATTCCAGGCATTGACCACTCTGTTGCTGAAGTTGTATTTTCTACAATTGAGTTTGGAGCGGTTTACCTTAAGTTTGTATCTATTGTGTGTTTGTGTATTGTTGAAAATACATTCAGAGGAAGCCCAAAGTATGATCTTAAATTTTAAAGATCTTTAACTGTAATTTAACTGTGTACAGTTAATCATAGTAAAAGTTGAAGATAAAACTGCTTACAATGAATTTTATCTGTGTTGCATTGTTAAACACAAATATTAGCTTTTAAGTTTAAATAAGTTTAGGGTTATTCTGACTAGATAGTTGATGAAACTGGGATGTTATCCTTGTATATCCTTCTCATGAAAGAAAATACTGGTGATTATGGCCATGGTATTCATTTAGTAAAATCAAATTGTATTTCATTATTATTTCATTACTAAACTTTGAATAATACTGTATAATCTTAAAAATTATTTTAATGCAAATCAAGTTCATAGGATTATTGTAAGAACACAAAAACTAGTCAAGAGAAGGAATGAAGCATAAAGTGACACTGACAGGTTAATTGTGTCATAAGAGAGATATGACTGTTCATGACATGTATTTAATTTTGAAAGATCTTGAAAACATGTGCTTGGGGGCTATTATTGCTACTTTGTTTAGCCATGATAGATCGTTCTGAGAAATCCGAATGATTTATTCATGCTAGAACTTGTACCTAAGAAGGGAGGGTGTGCCTTTTATACTTTTATCTTTTCTCCTCAGCTACCTGTCCATAATATGGGGAAAAGGTAATGAATAGAAAGAAGGGGAACAGAAGTAGGTGCTAATAGCAGTTTTAAGTGCTCTTTATGGCAGCATGAAAGTGTTATTAAATCTATAGTTGCATTAGGCAGCAAAACCAAATGAAAGGATTTTGCATAATTGCTTTGAAAAGGTACTTGGCTGAGTAGATGAAAATTTGACATATTAGAAAACTAAGTTCTGTTTTCAATTTTGTAGGCAAGGATTTGTGGTTATTTATTCATCATTGGGCACATGCAAGTATTCATTCCTGTGGACCATTTCTGAAGTCATATATCTGCTCAGTTGTGAACTCTGCAGAAAGTAGAACTGCTGTTGATGACCCAATAAAATCAAATTGCTAATCCTTTACAAGCTTAACAAACTTGTATATTGTTAAAGAAATTGTAGTGGCTGTTGGGTAAAAGGCCTTGTATTTAGAAATGGGAAAAGCCTACTCTAATTCATTTTGGAAAGAAAAAAATGTAATTAAATATCTTTGTAGAAGGATGAAGTTTTCTATTTCAAAATAATTGAAATACTTTTTTGCCCTTTAAAAAAAAAAAGAACATACTGCATGTAAGTGGTGATAAGATTTTCTTAACTTTTTTTATTCTAAAACTGGTAGACATAAGGATTTGGGTCTTGTCTCCCATGTATTATGCTAGCCAAGTATCTTCTTTTAGAGGGGTGAATGCTGCAGTTGGTATGTCATAACACCTATGAGTAGGGCTAAACTATTTAAATGTGTGGAGGAAGGGCTTTGTTTTCTATTTTAACTAATGGACAAAGCAAAGAGTTAATATCCAGTTTGTATTATCCATTTGGAATTCTGTAGCTATGAAGTTTGTGCAGTTGTCGTTGAAGGATTAAGCATGTTTGGTTTACAGCCAAGATCAAAAGATAAATATACACTATTCTGCATGCCAAGACTTGCTATCTTGACAAATAGGTAGTGCTTGTGAAAGATGTTGATTTGATGCACTGGCAACAGTAGCATTGTCTAGCTTTTATTTTCTTGTTTCCTGGAGGCTTAAAGTCAAACGTTTGCCACAGCCTGCCATTGAGTAGTAACTGCTACCTGTAAATGTTATTTAAGCAATGACATTTTAGTTTCTGAAAACACGTTTATATACAGATCTGCTTCAAAATTACAGAAACAAAACAGTATTGATATTATTATGAATTAGGAAAAAATTAATGAACCGCTCCTGTTATAATTGCAAGTTCCTGATTTCAAATGAATATGGTTGAAAACATTACTTTCATGAAGTTAATATACCTTTCCTCATTCTTCCCAACTGGCATGTGAATCTTGAAAGTTTTTACATTTTAAGTGAAGAAAAAAAAACCTAAAACTGAAATGACTTGCCATATTTGAAATTTGCTTGTGTATAGAAATTATAAGGTCTTCCATCTCTCTCCAATAACTCTGGGTACCTAACAATATATAAAACTAGGTGGCAGTGTTCAACAGCACTACAATGTATTGGAGGAGGGCTTAGTTTTGCATGGCATTAAGTAAAAACCAAGGATTATTGTTTAGCAGTATGCATGAAATAGGTTTATTCAATAAAACAGTCAAAACAACCATGGCTTAGTTAGGATATATAAGCTCTTGTGTATAAACTATGTATAGCTGTTAGCTGTAACTGTTTTCCCCACATGTTCACAGTGCTATGCCTGAATTAAATAATACAACATAAGAAAATACAATCCGAATCAAAGTAGAGAGGAACTGTTAAGAGAACATTTAAATATATTGCTGCATCTGCATATTTCTAAAGGCAATTAGACAATATTATCCTAATTAATATATGAATAAATTTATATTAATTTAACTACAAGTTTAATTAATTTAACAATTTTCAAAATTTTCTGCCTTGATATACAAATACAATAAAAAATTGTATTTGCGTATTTGTATTGACGGGATTTTTAAGCTAATATTTTAAATCACTTCATTCTTTATAATTTCTCCCAATAATTATTTTTTCTACCCTCATCTGTCTGTCTGTCTGTCTGTCTGTCTGTCTGTCTGTCTGTGTCTGTCTGTCTGTCTGTCTGTCTGTCTGTCTGTCTGTCTGTCTGTCTGTCTAGCTAGCTAGCTAGCTATCATCTGTCTGTGTGTGTGTATAATGTTTTTAAATGTTTTTTTGTCCAATGGAGCATTCTGTGAGAAATGTTATAATCTGATCTAAAAGTTTTACAACAGTTCATCTGGTCCAGCATAATTTACAAAGAGAACATAAAAACAATAACATGTGTCAGCCTGAATAATCTTATTAGCTGCTGATTTTATTAGTAATAGTATTCAATCTGCTGCATTATCATTTTTCATGGTATAATTTCTGCAACCTACATGCTATACAAACTTATAGCCTTTGTTACATTTGTTTGGAAGTAAACTTCACTGTGAGTTTTATTGTTATGAATCATTTTTAATACTATAAAAACATTTAATATTTAATACTGCATGAATAATTCAGTGAAGCTTTTGGTTACTTCTATTTTGTTTTTTATTATACAACAGATTTTTCAGTCCTAAATAATGGTAAATAAACTTTTTTACATTTCTTCCCATGTGCTGTATTCCTCCTTTAAAAAAAGGCTTATTCAAATTTTGAATAACATTCCAAAATTAACTCTTCATTAAATATATTGGTACTAAACTTGATGGGTTTGGTGGCTTCATTTGTTAACTTAGTAGTGTATATCTCCAATCAAAACTGGGGAAGATATCAAAAGTTAATTTCAAGAAAAGGCGAAGAAGCTGCACTGTTGCATTCCTAATTTTACTAAATCATATTGCATATAAAAATTAAAGTTGCTTTTATCAAATTAAATGCTTTGATTTAATACCGTATATGCCAGGTTCTAAAAATGTTTTATTGTTTTATACATTCAGAAACTTTTGTGTAATTTTCTTCTATTTAACATTCCTAATTTGGAAGAAAGAGGAAAATTAACAAAGTCAAAATCTCTATATCAGATATTACTGCCATTTAAAATAGCTGACTCTCTAGCTTTTTTAAATCAAAAGTATCAGTATTATTAATTATAAATATAAAATGCAGAACATAATAACTACTGTTGCTTCATGTTTGGTGGAATAACAATCATGTGAAATATTTTGTTTTTGTTTTAGCATCTTTTTACAGATGTGGACATAGGTGTTTTTTTCCCTTCTGCTTTCAAGCTTTAAAGTTTTGGCTTAATTTGATGCTGATGAAAGCTGGTGCCTGAAAGCATGTTCATCAATGAGTCATATTAAAAACAGGTTTTCAACAGATTTCTTCAAGCATATCTCTCTGTAATGTCAGGTTCTGATCTGAGACACCTTGGCTTGCCTGGGCCTGTGTTTCACCTGGGCAAAGTCTGTTAGTTGTGATTAATCAATGTGTGATGAAATGACAGCTAAGATTAGACTAACACATAAATAATTTATGAAGGCTTAATGCCATCTAATGTTCATGATACAATAATTTTGTTTTTTACAATAAAAATAGTTAGGAGTTTTTATTCAGACATTCATACCTGATTTGTGAATGCTCAATTGATTAATCTCTATGTCCTTCTGCCGTAATAGATTGTAGGCTTTAGAACAATTCAACAATATGAAAGAATCAAGATATGACAGAGTGAGGGTAGTCTACGACCTCCTAGATGACCTTCACTCTGTCAATGACCTTGGAATACTCATCTCAAATTATCTAAGTGCCAGAGCTCACTATAATAGCATTGCCAAAAAGGCATTAAGAGTTGTAAACCTAATCTTGTGAAGTTTCTTCTCTGGTAACATTATATTGCAAACTAGAATATACAAAATCTTTGCTAGACCAATTCTCAAATACAGCTCGTCTGTCTGGAATCTGCACTGTATATCGGACATTAATAAAATTAAACAATTCCAGAGGTATTTCATTAGAAGAGTACTCCACTCCTCTGCTCTTAACAAAATAGCTTATGCCACCAGGCTTGAAATCATAGGTTTGGACAACCTAGAACTACTCCACCTATGGTCTGACCTAAGAGTAGTACACAAAATTATCCATTACAATGTACTACATACCTGTCAATGATTACTTTAACTTCAACCGCAATAATACACGAGCACACAATAGATACAAACTCAAGGTAAACCATTCCAAACCCGATTGCAGAAAATATGACTTCAGCAACAGAGCGCTAAAGCCTGGAATGCACTACCTGACTCCATCCATGTCCTACCGGCCCCATTTATTCATACCTATTTGCTGTATTAATACCCATGTTTATACTTATTCCTGCTATTTTGTACATATGTGACAAAATCAATAATAATATGGATCATCACATTACTTGCAGATGTTCAAACGTTTATGAATGTTTAATTTAAAAAACCACAGCTCTAAATTTATTAAATGACTTGAAAATACCTCACAAATTTTCCTAAAAAAACCACAAATATTTCCCAAATGTTTCCTCAATATTTGTTATATTTGTAACTTCCCTCCCATGGTTGTGATAACTGGAAGAATCAGAAACAATATCCATATATAAATTTATCCAGACAATTCTCTATATAGAATAATCTCAAATTAATTATCTGAAAAACACTGCTTAAATAAACATGTTTGCTTGCTGACAGAAGGAAAACAGGGAGCTGTACAGATCTCTCTTCCAAAGCCTCGAATATACATCAAGAAATATTGTCTCATGTATCTTCCCATAATAGATACAAGCCTATTCTAAATTTTGTTATGTAGGAGTGGCCTTCTAATTCAGCTAATTATACTAGGAAAAGGCTTAGTAACCAAACAAGCTGTTCTAATAAACAGAATTATATACTTCCTATTCTGAATCAATGGTCTGAACTTGCTGAAGTTTCTAAGTACTCCAGGAGTAGTTTGTGTCACATATTGTAGCTAGGGTTACTAAAACATTTTTAGTTGCAAAATCAGGCGTGAAACTCGATTAAACGTGAGCCAGTGGAGATAGTTGGGCAACTGGATTGATACCATTCCATGAAAATCTCTGATCTGCCACTCATGCATCTTCAGATAGACATTATCAAACCTACAAGGCTTGGTATCCTGGCATTTATAGAGTGACAAAAGGATCATGACAAACATTTCAATTCATGTCTCACCTGATCCCTCTTCCAGGTCATATATTGCTATAAAAAAAGCTAAGTGAATGAATCTGTTCCATTCAGGACTTTAATATAGGCAAGTCAACATAGAATAGAATAGAATTCTTTATTGGCCGAGTGTGATTGGACACACAAGGAATTCGTCTTTGGTGCATATGCTCTCAGTGTACATAAAAACATACATTCATCAAGAATCATAAGATACAACACTTAGTGATAGTCATAGGATACTAAATAATAAAATCATACTAGGAAAATAGATAAAACAATATAAATCATAAAGATAACAAGCAATAAGGTTGTTGTCGTAAGTGGGAGGAGATCGATAATAGGAAGGATGAGAAGAAGAATAGTAATACAGTCTTAGTAAATAGTTTGACAGTGTTGTGGGAATTAGTGGTTTAGCAGAGTGATGGCATTTGGGGAAAAAACTATCCTTGTCCTATAGCATCATTTTCAGGGTAGAAGTTGAAACAATTTATGTCCAGGATGTGTACTAGATAAATAGTCCCAGGTCTTCTTTTGTCATTAGGTAGTATAACAGTACCTTGAAGTTAAAATGAGGGTCCTATGCCCATTCCAATGGCCTGAATTTTGGAGACAACCAACAAAAGTGGATTATTTCTGTTTGGTGGTCTCAGTAGACACTTATTGTTTTCTGATTCATTCTGCTGACTTTAATGAACAATTCAGTTCTTTTTTAGATCAACAACAATAAAACCATCAGCTATCTAGCATTCTTGCTTTAGATACATAACAGTATTTTAACAATGCTTATACTGATTGATGATAAAAACAAAACTGATAACGATCAACACATAAGAGGATTTAGGTATGACCATTAAATATTTCTTGAATAATCATAAGCCCCCTTAAAATAATTTTCTGCTATACAAGGATAGTTACAGTTCTGTGAAAATATAATCCAGTAATCAATGAGTTCAGAATTTAAAAGGCTATATGATACTAACATGATGCTGTTAAAAATGTTTCCAACAACTCATCAGCATTTAATCCTGAACTACTCAAAATCTTAATAACTGACTTTGTGAAATAATGTATTCAGATACTCACGTCTTCCTTTTTATCACTCCATGTGATTTATTTTTAAAATACATGACATTAAACAGCTTCTATAATTTATTTCCAGACACCATCCTGATTATATAAAACCTGTGATATGCTTACACTATTGAATTAGTGACTACTCCTTTAACCTCACAAGTGTTGATGCCGATTTTTGACAATAGACTAGACATTATTTCTTTCCACAGTCTTTTTGTCTCTCTGCAGTGGGTGGTATAAACAGCGAAACAGAAATGTTGTTTACTATGGTCAGATTCATCACTACCATCTTTAGACACACACATTCAGTAGTCCATTTCTTAACCCCTGACACCAAGAGTTCCTTTCTTTTGAATAGCAAGCTCTCATTAAATTAATAGAAAGAAATGGAAGCAAGTGTAACATTGCTCCTCGCTGCTGTTACCAACTGCTTTAACATTCAGCTGTTTTTCTTGCTTTCCACATTGTCATTTCAATCTGGGATATGTTTTGTGTTTACTTTACATGCTCGGAACATAATGCACACAATGGGTTTGTGTGTAATGAGAAGCTAGGCTTTGACAAAAGTCCAACATTACTAATCAAACAGAAATATGAAAGAGAAAATATCTGATGCAGCATATCAGAACAACTTAATCAGAGTTTGGGGTTACAGCCAAGATTTTGTAAAGGAACATAACCGTAATCATGGGAATACAAGTCCTCAACTTACCACCACAATTGAATCCAAAATTTCTGTTGCAAAGCAAGTTATTTGTTAAGTGAATTTTGCCCCATTTTATTATTATTCTTGCCACAGTTGTTAAATGAATCACTGCAGTTGTTAAGTTAGTAACATGATTCTTAAGTGAATCTGGCTTCTCCCTTGACTTTGCTTGTCAGAAGTTCTCAACAGGTGATCACATGATCCTTCAACCATTATAAACATGAGTCAGTTGCCAAGCATGTGAATTTTAATCACCTGACCATGGGGATGCTGCAGTGGTTATTAGTGTGAAAAATATTCATAAATTACCTTTTTCAGTAACTTCAAACAGTTACTAAATGAATGATTGTAAGTTCAGGACTTTCTTGTAACTGAACGGTGATAATCTTATGTATGCTTCCCTTTTCTTTCATGTACACATAGACTCCTCATAACAGCTTTGTCTCTATTTCATCTTTTGGCTGTATAATTAATCAAAGAGTCAATAAGAATAATAGAATATACTTCACTTCATTGAAACTTTTTACCAGGTACTTCTGAGGGAAAATTATTTTATTTAATACAATACATGGAACTTTTCTTGGTAAGCAAAAGGCAACTACTTCTTTCATTCTAAAAATATCAGAAATATAGAACAATCAAAATATGTAAAAAGGCCTTCTTTACTGAAAAGGAATTTAAATTTAACTTAAAGAAAAAGCTAATTCATTGCATTTATGAGTATATGTTGATATGTTAATACACGGGGCAAGTTCATTCTTTTTACGCTATCTTTTAGCTTTTCTGGTTTACTTTTTCAAAAGTTACTGCAGTTTTGTTGTTTCATCTTCTTCCTTAGTGAATCTTGTCAAGCCATCTGTCTGAGACAAAGAAAACCCTAACCATCCTGAATACCAAAATCTCTTTTCAAAAAACTTTGTATGGTTAAAAGGAGGCTGAGGTATGTGTTAGTGGAAAGGCAATAATAGCAACTTGGTTGTTCAGTTAAACTGTCTGAACAATTCAAATTAAATTATAGTTTCAAAATTAGCCTTCTACTTTGAATTCAAAGCTTTTCATAGAAGGCAATAAGAATAAACATGTATTAGCAAAATATTTTAGCCTAATTGCATTTAAATTTTAGATTATATATAGACTTTATTTACTAAAAAAGTCAATGCTTTATTTTCAAGCTGTTAAAAATATTAAATATTTCCTATCTCTTAAGATGTTGTGACAAGTAATAAGAAAGTTATGTATCATCGACAATCTCTGTTTATGTTTCTGTGTATGGTAAAAACAATAAATTATAAATTGATTATGTTAATTTCCCATCTCTGTTAGCTTTCTCTTTGGCTTATAATTATCTGAATTTTTGTGTGATAAAATATGATATGTGAATGTCTGTATGGAAACAAAATAAAAAACTTTAAAAAAAAGATCTGAACCAATGTGTTTAGCCATTTATGAACTGCTAATAAACCCAATAAATGGAGAAGTGGCTAGAGTCCAATTTTCACAATCTGTGTCCACCGTCCACATATCTTCATATATATGGAGATATCCATTATCTATTGAATGAATGAATGAATGAATGAGATGGAAGGGACCTTGGAGGTCTTCTATTCCAGACCCCTGTTCAAGTAGGAGAACCTATACTATTTCAGATAGGTAACTGTCTAATTTCTTCTTAAAAACGTCCAGTGTTTCCACATTTAGAATAGAATACAATAGAATAACAGTGTTGGAAGGGACCTTGGAGGTCTTCTAGTCCAACCCCCTGCCTAAGCAGGAAACCCTACACCACTTCAGACAAATGACTATCCAACATCTTCTTAAAAACATCCAGTGTTGGAATACCCACAACTTCTGGAGGCAAGTTGTTCCACTGATTAATTATTCTAACTGTCAGGAAATTTCTCCTTAGTTCTAAGTTGCTTCTCTCCTTGATTAGTTTAGGTTAAGTTAGAATAAGTTGAGGACAACCTGCAGATCTCAGTATTATATGGTTGGAGGTATTTTAAACATAAGCAACAACAGCAGTTATCAAGAACATATTTAAGCAAAACCTGGGGACTGAAATTTTAAAAGAGGAAAAGAAATAGTGTTTTTTTTCTTACAGCTTTTAAAAACAAACAGTGAAAAAGAGAGTCAAACATCTCTTGGGAAGGATTTCTTAAAGCGAAGGTCAGCAATCCTGGAAGGGTTGGAGATATGGTTTATTTTTATTTACTTATTTGATTAAATTTGTACACATTCTCATTGACTCTGGGCAGTTCTGCATTCCTAGGCAAGGAAGGAAGACAAAAAAAAGAGAGAATCTGGATAGTGGATGTGGCGGAATTGGAGAAAATCGCAAAGACCTGCAAATAGAAGTAGAAAGACGGTGTCAAAAGAAAGCAAGGACAGTACCAATAGGAATAGGGGCCTTAGGGTGCAATTCCACATCATCTGGAGCACCATTTGAAAACTATCAGCACTGATAAAATCACCATCAGTCAACTACAAAAGACAGCTTTACTAGATGATTAGGGGGCTAAAACATATGAAGAACGGTTGCAGGAATTGGGTATGTCTAGTCTAGTGAAAAGAAGGACTGGGGGTGACATGATAGCAGTGTTCCAATATTTGAGGGGCTGCCACAAAGAACTGGGGATCAACCTATATTCCATAGCACCAAAAGACAAGACAAGAAACCATGGATGGAAACTAACCAAGGAGAGAAGCAACCTATTTTATTTTATTTTATTTTATTTTATTTTATTTTATTTTATTTTATTTTATTTTATTTTATTTTATTTTATTT
>JANHFT010002752.1:169443-191984 GCA_032467955.1 Pseudoxenodon macrops | reverse complement strand
CACATACACACACACACTCCCCAATGTGTGTGTGTGTAAGAAAGAAGAGAGAGAAATATATAAAAATCTACTTTTATTGTTTTTAAATTAGAAAGATTCATGCTTTCTTATTTTCTTAAGAGCTGTTAATTACAGAATGTCCTGTGTATACAGAGGTAAAGCATAATTAGACTTTAAAAAGGAAAGTATGCTAGTCTATTTTGGCAAAACAGAATAACACTTTAAAATCTCTCCTTCTCTTTCTCTTTCCCTTTCTCTCTCTTTCTCTCTCTTTATGTTTGTCTCTCTCTCTCTCTTTATGTATTTATGCAGAAAGTAGGGGTTGACACCCAAAGGCCTGCTATCTGAAATTATCCTTCCTACAGTACCCCCCCAATATATGCCTACTTGTCTTTTGCCTATTCTTGTGACCACTTTCTGCCTCTTCAGGTAGCCATTTTGGTGATGGGTTTAACTGCTGCTTCACTGTGTGCAGGACAATAGAACCCCCACCTGGTAGTGTCAGAAGTGTGAGCAAGTATGAGATGGAGGACAAAATGTTGGTAAGATTGTATGGCCTCTAGCACCAATGGTTAGGAGCAGTGGTGGGATTCAAATAATTTAACAACCAGTTTTCTGCCCTAATGATCAGCTGGGTAGGTGTGGCTCAGTGGTAATGTGACTGTGGGCTTGACCAACTCAACGTCACTCACGTCAACGTGCGCTTCGCCTTAGCTGTTACAATGTAATAAGTGTTAACCAGAGAGGCAGTTTCTGCAAGCAGGGCAATAAATATTAGGCTAGAAACAACACTAGAATGATTCCTTCCTGCCTTCCTTACAGGATTAACCCTGTAAAGTGGAAAAAAACAAAATAAGTTTTCTTCCAACAACCGGTTCTCCGAACTGCTTAGAAAGTTAACAGCCATTTCTTCCGAATAGGTGCAAACTGGCTGAATCCTACCACTGGTTAGAAGGTTGCTGATTCACCATATAAAACATAACTTTAAGTCAATAGTATGTGCCTGAGCCTGATAGATTTCTATTTCATTTCATTAAGTTTTTGATCAAACTAGATGATCATTGTATGGTTAGATTCCAGAGCCACTGGAAACAATCGTTGCTGGTAAGATTTACAGCTCCATATAGTTTACACAAACACTGAGTACATGCATTCTGCAATATTTATGACATGTAATGAAGGCCCAGTTTGCCTCATTTTTAATGCATTGAACCAAGGGGTCATTACCAGAGTGCTTTGGGCCCAAATAAACAATGCTTGAGCCCCATTTTGAAATACCTTAAAATAGGAATGGAGCAACTAAATCTTATTTGTTCTTTCTGCCTTTGGAAGATTCCTCCCTATTCTGCCATTCTGTCAAGCATTCTACTTTTGTCATTTCCATCACATGGATTCTTACTGCTTCATTCTAATAATAAAGAGCATTTATCTCTAATTAAAAACTGATCAAACTGATATTTTTTCCATAATTTAAAGTGGTCAGTTGACATTATTTTAAAACTGAGATTGTTTTAAAACTAACGATTTTCTCTCAAGACTCCTAGTTCCATTCTGCAAGGATTCAAAATTTTTCTTTGATGTAAATTAACATCCAAAGTACAGTGGTCTTATTATGAGAAAATTGAGCCTGTGTTATGTAACAGTTTAGCTGGGGAAGGCATTGTAGATATTCCAGTTTACCTTGGATGGTGGTTAGTTTGCTTCTATGAGTCTCCCTTCATTATACTTGCTTAGAATCAATTCAGCTTTAAAGTTGAAATAGATTTTGTATCCTTTCCTTATTATTTTTCATGCCATTGTGTAATCTAGACCAGCGTTTCCCAACCATTCTGGCTTGGTGACCTGTGGAGGGGAGAAGAGGGGATGGTTTTATGAGAGGGGCAGGTGCACACACACAGCTCACAATCGAGGGCATGAGGGTGCCTGCTGCTTGTGTGAGTGAGGCACCCGCTCCTCGCACAAGTAGGATTGTCCATGCATGTGCCGGAGCACAATTCACACAGCCCAATTGTGAAAAGACCATGACCCGGTAGTGGACTATGTCCCACAGGTTGGGAACCTCTAATCTAGGTCACATGAAGTCCTAGGTATTTTGATAGGTATTTTATGTAGATATAGATACCATACTTTTATGCATACACATGTATGTAAATGTTTGAATGTATATAATTAATATGTATGTAACTCAAAGATTATATACATATTAGATAATAAAATAATAATGCAAATAATAAATAACATCAAATAACATTGTCTTATCCTAGACCATTGGAGAGGTGGATAAAAATGCCAAATTCAGGCTAAACATCTGGCTAACTTTGCAATGAACCGTAATAATAGCAGCAACAACATATTAGATTTACAATGCTTCCAAATTAAATAGATTCAAGGAAAGTTGAAATTAAAAATTCAATAAAACCAATCAGATTTCAAAAGTTTGCTTTGATATTAAAATGGTCAGTTCTGCGATGACAATATTTTGTTTTGTATATATTTCCTGCAGTAAATCAAAGTCACTTAGTTGTCTTTATTGTGCATTGAATTTCTGGTGCAGCAAATGTACTAAATACAGTTAATTCTCCATATTGTGATCTCTTTGCTATTTCTTTACATCGTATTTGCCCCAGGAAAACTAGTTGCCATTGAACTTAAGATCCGGTCAGAGACAAAAACATAATTTATGTTAAATAAAAAATGTTTCTGTTTATAAAAACTACTGATACGTTTTTCTTTAAAGTGTATGCAGCAGACAATTGGAAATTTAATGTTTCACAAGTGCTGATTATTTCTTGTAATATTGTTTAAAACTGTGTATGCCTGCTTCAGTCTTTATTTATGACATTTAGTGACAAGCTAGCATTGCTTTATATACAAACATTATCAACTAGATGATGTGCAGAGGTATAATGTTAGGTCACAGTGCAAATGCTTACTGTGACTTTGATGTGATTTATGAAGCATGTGAATAACTTAGAAAAACTTCAGTGATTACATGAGTCTTCAATTTTACTGCTATAATCTTGTTAATACTGAAATACAAATAAATAGAGAATTTCTTTTAAAAGTATGGAAAACAAATAAAGAATTTAGAAATACTGGAAAACATGTTTGAGTTTTGCTATAAATTGTGTTATTTTTATCTGGCCTGATACAGATAGCATTTTCAGTTCAAGGGACGTGAAGCTTTTCGCTCCCCTTTATTTTTAAAACAAAAATAAAATGCTTTTAAGCTGCTTTTAAGGTATACCTTAAGCATGCATATATTCTATATAAATCTTAAACTTCTATCTGTGAATAATCAATGTGTCCATGGAATTACCAAGAGTCAAGCTTGGCTAAAAAATTCTCACTTTCCTCATTATCCAGTTGGTTGGCTGATTGATCTTAGAAGTAAGAAGATAAAGAAGATACTTAAGAGAATTGTCCTTCATTGGTCTTTCTCTCTTTACATCAATCTAGTGATGTTTTATAGTTTACTAAAGTTCTCTGGAAATAAAACATTAGGATGAACAGCTAAAACAATACAAGCAAAAGACGAAGAACAAATATGGCCAAATATGGATACAATCTCAGATTTTGGATAGACATGGTGATGCTGAGAATAACAAAGCATCTATGCTAATTGTGCCTGCAATTCTCATCTATTGACCTGCTGGGGGTGATGGGTCAAAAGAATCTTCTGCAAAACTTTGTTTTCTAGGTGTATAATAGACAAAATGATTTATATTCTTTCTTTTAATCCTTGAAAGAAGCAGTTGCATATAACTTCCTCAAGAAGCCATTCATCTATCCAGTAATTTTACATAACATTCTATCACTAACACTCCTCATACATACACACTTTTTATGGATGGTTGTTGAGAACGTAGAGAAATAGCAATGACTTAAAGTCCTGTTTTAAGTGGATTATCTAGATCCTTCCAACCTAGGTTGAAGCCTGAGCCTGGACCAAAAATGATACTACAGGTAGCCCTCAACTTACAATATTTTGTTTAGTGACCATTCAAAGTTAAAATGGTACTGAAAAAAAAGTGACATGACCATGGGGATGCTGCATCGTCAGATTATCAAAATTCTGATCCTTGGGAACTGGTTCATATTTAAGATGATTGCACTGTCCCGGGGTCATGTGATTAGCTTTTGCAAGTTTCTGACAAGCAAAGTCAATGGGGAAGCCAAATTTACTTAATAACCTGTGTTACTAATTTAACAACTGCAATGATTCATTTAACAGCTGTGGCAAAAAAGTTGTAAAATGGGTCAAAACTCACTTAACATGTGTCTCAGCGACATAAATTTTGGGCTCAATTGTCATAAATTGAGGACTACCTGTAGTCAGTCTTGTGCATGGCCTGAAGCAAGACTTAAATAGGGAAAATATCCTGATGGGCATATAAGGAATGTTCAGTATGATCATTCATGGTGTCCGTTTGGGAAATCTGAAATTGAGGAAGTTGAGAGTACTTTTCTACAATGGTTCAGCTCTCTATAAATGCACAATTAGTGAGAGAGGAGTTACTGATCCAATGGTGACTTCATTCTGGGCTGGTCTAGTCCTTGGTTCTTTTCCCATTATTTTTAATAGCGACATAAATTGCTAGATGAACTAATGAGTTCAGGATATAGTATCAGCATGCTGATACTACCCAACTTTGTACATTTTCACATCAAACTAAGCAGGAAGTAGATTTGTATTCGACGTTTCCCCCCGTTAGATTGGATAAGACAAATTATCAAAAAGTTGTGAAATCAATTGCGGTACTTCTTTTAGAACAGAATATAGTCCCAGAAATTGTCTGTGTGGATGTACAGAATTGCATATACAGAATGGTTGGACATAATGGATCACTCATTTAATTTAGAAGATCAGTAGAGCATAAAGTACACAAACAGTTTTCATTGAATTTTGTCCTGAAAAACTGAAGGAAGTAATGTCTGTGATGAAAACACAGGACTGTTTTCACTCAGTTCTTAGTAGTTTTGAATTAGTTGGAAAGAGTGGCTGCTATGTGCAGAATAAAATATGTGTTTATAACTATGTCCTATTAACATTCACAGAAAGGTAAACATCTGTCAGTCCATTTGAAGAAAACAAAACAGATATTAACAATATACTGTAGTTAAAATGCTAAACATGATGTATTACTTTCACTGCATTCAGTTCTTTCACATTGGAAAAGTACATGCTTCATAAGCAGTCTGTTAACAAGTTCCCCCCTCTCCATTTATTCTTAAACTGGTTCTGGGGGTTGTTTTTTTAGGTCTCTTACTACCATTTTATGAAATCTTAGCTTGAGTGCTTGGATTATTATAGATTATTAAAACTTTTTTAAAAATTGAAGGTAGCAAAATATTCAGGATTCTAAGTAAACTTCCATACAATTGTGGCTATATTGTTTGTAGAAGATGATTTTTCCAAAGGAATTGTATAAAAAAAACCAGAACATTGGGCTATGAGATTGGAGAAAATCACTGGTAGTTGTTTCTACATTTTAAAGTACCCTTTTGCTTTCTAATTGGTATTAATTGGCTGAGGAGGCTGTTTGTTATATTTGAATCATATGGTTTATAGCGCATTATTTAACCCAGTTATTTTGAGTATGTTTAGAAGTACTTGGAGCTCTTACATCTCTAGATGTGTATTGATTATCTGCAATTCCAGAATTACCAAAGACTTGTCAATCACACTGACCTCTAACGACCTCTCTCAAAGCAAGGAAACAAGGCAGTAGGGTCTGAAATGATCTTTTCTTCTCCAGATCATATCCTTGTGCTATTTGTTTGTTCTGTGATAGAGAGAGGTGTGTAATATTCCAAAATTATTGGAACTATATGCAAACACAACAAAGCACTTAGAAGAAATCCATTCTAAGCCAGGCAAATTTACTATTTTGAAAAGTTTAATGTAAAGTAATGTAATTACCAGACCTGCTAACTTTTAAAAGGAAAGTTTTTATATTGCATCTGTTTGTTATTTCAACTTCAGTTTATAAACTATGTCTATCAACGTTATTTCTCTTTCCAGCAGGAAAAGTTGCAAATAGACAAATAAAATAAGTTCTCTTGCTTTTTCCATGTTCACAATTCCTGTTTAATTCAGTTTGTCTGAAATCCATTGACCCTTGCTGTTCCTGATACAATTGTGTGAGTACAGTACGTGTGTCTTCTGTCATCTTATTGAAACCAGTTTTCACTTTATTCTCATCAGGTCATTTATCTTTGCAGTATATCTAATGAAGTTTCACTCTTCCTTTCAACTAAAATAAACTGTTTTTCAGAGGTGGATAAAAGAAAAGGACTTAACTAAAACTGTGAAAATAATATTGTGATGTTTATATCATAGATTTCTCATAATTTTAAATTATTCTGTTTTGAAATATATGCTATGCATAACCTATACTTAGGTTCTTTTTGTCATTTCTAGCATTATTGATAGTGACGCAAATCAAAGCACAAACAAGCTTCAACTTTTTGGGTGCAGTATTGATCATGGATTATATTAACATTTATGTGTCTGTATAATTTGCATGCAATATGGAATGATGTCAGACAGAACTTGTGGGTGTCTCATGAACTCTTAACTACTAGGAAACTGGGATTGCTCAGGAACTTAACTGAGCTTTGAACAAAAAGAAACCAAATTTCACATTCCTAAAAATGTTCTAATAAAATTAAGAATTTGGATTGCTCAAGAATGCAGTAAAAGATTTGATAGCTTGCATAATGACATTTTAAAAAATGACTTATCATATCAAATCCAAAAGTTATACAGTATTTAAAAAAATTCAAATAAATAAAATTTCCATGATTTAATATTTAATTTAATATCTCTCTCTAGGTCAGTGATGGTTAATCTTTTTGGTGCTGAGTGCCCAAAGCACGTGCATGTGAATGTACGCAAACGTGCCCCAATCCCCAAAATGCAATGCAAGCGCTGCCCATGCATTTGTGCGTTCCCTCCGTGCATGCATGTTTCCCTTGTTCATGCTCCCCCCATGCCCTATTTTGGCTTCCAGGTTGGTGCAGGAGGCTTTTCAGGTCCAAAACGGGGCATGGGGCACTTCACATGGTGCCCCCGTACCTCATTTTGATTTCCAGGTTAGTGCGGGCGGCATGAATGGAGAAGAAAGGTAGGGTACTCTTGGGGTAATCTGCGGAGATTGGGGAAGGCACGGTCAGAAGAACTAGAGGAGAAAGGTAGGACGTGCTGGGGGGAATCTGTGGAGATCGGGGAAGGCCCTACCCCCTGCACATATGTGGCAGAGACCCAAAGACCAGCTGGTCGACAGGAGACGCACACGCATGTGTGGTGGAGCTGGGCTGTGGCGACGGCTGGCGTGCCCGCAGACAGGGATTTGGATGCTATTGTGGCACTTGTGACATAGGTTTGCCATCACGGCTCTAGGTTAAAAAGAGAAATTAGGAAATAATAATACTGTATTATCTCTAATTAATCTATAGTCCTTAGACTTATTTGGGGATATTTTCCATTGAAAATAGTTGGATAGACTTCAAAATTGTTAGAAATAGAACTGTGCTATAAAATATAACATTAGATATAAAATATAATAATAAGAAATATTAGATAACAAATTATTTTTTACATACCAACCAACAGAATTCTTTTAAATTTCCAGAACAAATTTTCCAACCGTTAAACTAATAATTGTCTGAAAGGTAATGTTCTAATATTAGCAACTGAGAAGCAACTGTAAAATGCTAGCTTAAAACAATTCTGCAAGGTGATGATAATAGTTAATATATAGTTAAAATAAAAGTGAATATCTAATAATTAACTTCATTTGTTTCTCCAAATAAAAACCAACAGCTTAATAAATTGGTTTGTTTTATATTTAATAACTGTGGTTTTTCATTCAAAACAATAACCAAAGTTCTTGTTTGCCAAAAAACAAGCATCAAACTATAAAGCAGTGAAACTGAATTGCACATTAAACACTATATATTTGACATAATAATTATCAATAAGATTAAAAGATGCAGTAAAGGAAAAGTTAGTCAAGCATCTTCCATGAAGCCATAAAATTATACTGAAGAAGCATGAAATAGCACATATATTGTGGCGGGACTTCTAACCTCCAGATCTTATGTGTTGGAGGAATTTAAGAGTACTGTATGGTGACACAGTTCCATCACAGATTCTCTGTCATCATGAACCTAAAGCTTCTCTAGCCTTGTTTTCACTTGTGATAAAGGCTAATGGTGATACACACTCTATTCATTTTTCTTCCCACTTCCATAACAATTACTAGTGGGTGAGGTTCTGTTACAGGAAAAAAAAACTTTTCTATGTGGAAAACAAGTTATTCAAATTGATATTGCCTCTTGCTCATAATGATAGGTTTGACTTGAAAATGTTACTCCTCAATATTTCTGTGTTTGGCAGTTAATAACTATAATTAGCCTTGTTTACCCACTGCATTAATTAATATAAATGAAAAGATATTGCATTTGATTTTTGAATAGGTCCCTTTCCCTACTTGAATCCAATGATAGGTGACTTGGTTTTAAAAACTGTTACAAAACGTTGGTCTGCACATGGTACTCATGCGGTAATCATTAAGGGGATACCTATATATATATATGAATTTTTAAAATATCTGTTAAGTAACATCTGTTACTTAAGTGGTATGGAATTACTATGGAATTAATATCCATATTATCTACCCTTTTAAAAAGTTTTTCCTCACAATATTGGCAAACGTTGATAGGTACAATTCTGAATTTAGAAATTTTTTTTTGATATCCTCCAAGTTAATGATGCTTTCAGCTTCAAAAAGTTTCTACAATATGATCCAATGTTCTTTTTAGAGTTTATTAGAGTTCAGTGGATATTTTTTGTGCTATATAACAATAAAATGATTACAATGTTTTTACTTACAGATAGCCATAAGGAAAAGTTGATAAAAGATTTTTTTCTCATTAAAACTAATTATGCAGATTTCCAGAGGTCAAAACAGAGCCAAGAAATTAATAGTTTAATTAGCATGTAATTTAAAAGTCTCTTCATGTAGCATTTACAATTGATGGAATCCTACCACCTATTATGAAAGAGAAAATAAATGAAGGAATCATATTGAATAATTTTCAGGACAAAATCATAATTTTTCATAATTCTCAATCACTATGACAATATTTTTGTTGGTATTCTGATTTTTCTTTGACATACAGATTTTTGTTTCAAATAATAAATATGTTTATTTAGAGTAAATTGGCAAGATACGCCATTCGCCCAGAGCTACATGTTGATAATGCAAGTTTTGAATGGAAGGAGACGATTGAAACATTTTTCCTACTTCTCAGTCTGTCACCTTTCAGAGTTAATGGACAATGATATGCACAGAAACTGCACACTAGGGCAAAAGGAAGTGATCTTGCAGGATTCATTCACCAAATATTTCTGTTGATGTTTGAAATAAATTCTGAATGTGTTATTTATTTATTAAACCAATTTATATAGCTCCTCGTCTCATAAACAAATGGCTCTGGGTGGTACAACAGAGCGAAAACAGTTAATAAATTCTGTAAAAAGTGTAAACCTGTACCTTTGTACTGGAAAGGAGAAAAATGGTGAAGTTTGCTGGAACCCAACCTTTTTTTAAATAACATATTTTTTCAGGAGAACAGGAGCACTTGTGTATAAAAGATATATCTACTTTAGGAACTGGATTTTTAATTTTTCACATTGAGTATTGTTCTGTTCCGTTCCGTTCCGTTCCACTCCCTCCCCTATGGCTACGGCTATCCCTATCCCTATCCTATCCTAAACATTAGAAAAATTCTGTTACTATTAATTTATGTTGTATTTGTATTATTAATCATAATATTATATACATTCATATTATAAATAAATTTGAAACCTATTTGAAATTATTTTGACATAATAGAGAACATTACAGTACTGCTATTTGAAACATTGTATTTATGTGCCCACCTGTGTTTGCAGTTAACCATATAGAATCTAACCAAAAAATTTGCATTCATACAGTGGTTGTAACATTCCCCATTCACATAGTATGTATGCCATATAAATTGATTAAGCCAGTCGCTGATCATAATGTATGATTATGTATTTGTTTTAATTTATATAAATGTCCATTTCAAATATATGACTCTCGGTGGCTTACAGCAATAAAAAAATACTTTAAAAAAATATCCCCACTGTCCCTCCCCAAAACATGTATAAAAAAATAGAAAGCAATAGAAAAACCATAACATGATATACTTACCTGACAATTTTAGGTGGCCAAAATACTCTCAAATATTGGGTTCAGTTTATTCCAGTAGGTTTTACACTCAGTTTAAAAAAAACAAAAACCTATCTTTGTGCATAACCTCATCTGTGAATAAGCTGATAAAATTGTTAATCAAAATATTGTGAAAAATGCACCATATGTGGATGAGACAATAGTGAAAATTAAAACATCAAATCATCAAGGTATGCTTATCTAAGGGTGATACATTTTTTATTGGATTTTGGCTAAAACTTTGGTAGATGACTTTGATAGATAATATACATGAGTGTATATGACATATTCATACTGTATATAAAAATAATCAACATAGCCAGTATACTTGGTCTACCATGCACCTGGGTTCCCCCACCTGAAGATAAAACCAAGTCGTTATGAAAAGCCAGTAATGTTGGGACCAATATGATCTCTGGCACCAATAATGTTCCAAAGGATAGGGACACTAACATGATTTTAATATTTTATTAGTATTTTGATAACAAACAGAAGGACAAATGTTTTCTCTGCCAGCATAAATAATAACTTACCATTTTCCTGCTATTTCTGATCTAAACAATCAGAAATACATATTTGTAGCAAGATGATGCAAAAGATGTTCAACATCAATAAACCATGTTAATTATCCTTGTGACAAGGTCAAGTACACTCAAGTATCTCAATTTATTTTTAAAAAATCTGTTTACACTATACGCTGACATTTTGTTGATTTACATTTTGCTTGTAGCTACTGATCAATGTGATTTCACTGAAGAGACTATTCTTTGTCGAATGTCTTAAAAAACATGGTAAAAATGAGATATTTACATTGTTTTGTTTATTAATTCCATCATATATTCTGTTTGATTGTTGTTTTCAGAACTCTCCCTTGTTTTTGGATAGAAAATTGATTCAGCTAAGTTGGTAATATTTCCACCTAAGGGCATCCAGAGTCTTGCAGTTGAAATAAAGTAGTACAATAAACATGATTTACTCTGATAGCAAAGAAGGAAGCTTGAAGGACAAATAAAAAGACAGTTAAATTTTGATGTATTTTAAGAAGCTTTATTCCTATTTAGCCATTATTCTGTATTCATTCAGCAAACAGAAGGATTAAGATTTGTGCCACAATAATTTTAACATAGTCATATACATCAGTTCTTCAGTCTTCTGCTAGGACAGCTGAATTTTAGGACCTTCCTTGAAAACAATTTTATAAAAGAGAAAGCAAGCTGTACAGAATATTTAAAAAAAAGCTATATTACAAGCAGACATTTAAAAATGAAATCATAGATCAATAAACATTAAAAAATGAAACATATTTAAACAATTCCCTTTCATAACTATATTTCTATTTTTATAAAAACTGAACTGGAAATTCAGATTTGTAAGGCATAATCTCAGTGATCCCCAAAGCAAACATACATTTTGAGTGAAGGATACAATCCAGTAACTTCAGTTCTCATTTTCCGAGATGAATGTTTGCCTGTTTCAAATAAGCGAAACCCTAGTCAAATATAACAAGGAAGATGATTTGGGCTTTGCAACCAAATTGCTCTTCAAGAAGAGTGACTACGCTTTTAGATGACTGTCCATTTCACAGAGAGTGATTCTGGCCAGTGTATAATAATAAATTGCTAACTGGTGCAACTCACAAAGTAGAGATGTCATATGGGCACACTGAGCCATACTCCTTAATGCTTGTGTCACTGCATTCTGGACCAGTTGAAGGTGGATTGAATTCAAGGATAGCTCATGTGTAGCATGTTACAGTAGTTAAGCTGAGAGTAACTCTCTGAAACACATGTCTATGGAGATTCTCAGTCATCCAAGTCATGGTTGTCCCAAAGGTGCTTTTTCAAGAGGCAACTGGATTTTCTGGTTTTTCTTTGAAGATGTTTTGTTTCTCATCCAAGAAGCCTCTTGAAAAAGCACTTTTGGGACATCTCTGAAACACACTAAACATCAAAAAGAAGAACATACAGAGTAAATAAATAAAAATAAATAACTTATGTCAGAAGGTTGCAAAAGGGTATCATATGACCCTGGAGCACAGTGATAAATATGAACCAGTTATCAAAATTCTGAATGTAAATCACATGACCATGGGGATGCTACAATAGTCATAAGCAGGAGGGGGTTCTAACTTACCTTGCTGCTGGTTCGTTGCCTCCGTGCATGCACAATAGAAAAAAAAAGAAAAAAAAAAGAGCCAAAAACAAGATGGTTATGCATGCGCAGTGCCAGAAACTCGGCTTCTGCGCAAGCACAGAAGGAAAAAAAAACCCAAAATGGGGGAAAAAGTTAAAAAAAAAAAAACCAAAATAAGATGGTAACGTCCATGGACCAGAACCAGCTCCGTGATGTCACCAGCAGCCTACTACCTACTCGGTAGAACCAGTCCGAACCGTTAGGAACCCACCTCTAGTCATAAGTGTAAAAAATGGTCATAAATCACTATTTTCAGTGCCATTGTAACTTTGAACAGTCACTAAACAAACTATTATAAGTTGAAGATTTCCTGTACTAATATTATGCTTTTTGCAGTATAATGTCTCAATACATACTGTGTTTTCCTCAAAATACATCCTACTCTAAAAGTAAGGCCTCTCCCTTTTTTTAGGGTGGGCCTAATATAAGCCCTACCCCCAAAATAAGTCCTAGTGAACTGGGTCAGTGTGGCTAGCCCAGGAGGCAGCCCTTCCCTTCCCCGGTCACCTCAGCTCCTTAACCACAGCCTGCAGATTAGCTGAATGAGAGACAGAGAAAGAGAAACAAGGGAGGGGAGTAACAAGAATTGCAAGCAACACTGTTTGAAAGGGTTTCCTCCACTCTCTCTCTCTCTCTCTCTTTCTCTCTCACATACACACACTTGATGAGAAATGGCAGAGGGCAACCGGGTAAGAGGACTGATCCCCACCTCTAGCTCTGCACCTGTTCAGGGTGGTGTCCTGAAGCCTGGCCTCTGTGTGGGCAACCCCTGCCCAGCCAACACAACAAATGGGCTCCCATGCAGTGCCTCCTCCACATGAAGTAGCGGCTGGTCTGGGATCCGTCTGCGTGGCCATGAAGTGGGATTGGCATGGCCAGTTCTTGTATGCAGTTAGGATCAGGTCAGAGCCACTGCCAGCTGAGATCAGCTGCATGCGCAGCTGCTGCCTGGGAGGAGAAGAGTGCACCAGAGCCCAAACACTGAGCCTCACCAGCTTCAGAAACTAGGGATCTTGCAGGCATACTTGGCCATGTAAATCCCCAGGTTGTTTGCAACTCGAGTGAACTACACAGCTATCCGCCCCAAAGCAAGTGGCAGGAAGGCTTCAGGATGATGCTTGGGGCTGTCCTGCTGAGGACAACACCTTCCTAGTACCCGCCACCCTGGCAAAGGGTGGAACCAGACAAGGCCATGCGGGGCTCCTCCGATTGCCTACCCAACCCTGGCACTGTGGAAGCCCCAGAACAGTACCGGGAAGCTGGAAGTATCCCAGGATTGCAACCCACTAAGAAATGCAGGTTCAGATCAACAGAGCTGCCACCCCTTTTGGAGTCTGAACGGGCTCCACAAAACAAAACCAGCTGTTTAGTGAAGACCTGCAGGGTCAGCTCAGTTGTTTTGCGGAGGACTTTCAGGGTCCGAAAGGGGAGGCAGCTCTTCTGTTTAGCGGAGGCCATGGAGGCGCTAAGCAGGAGGGGCAGCTCGCTGCTCCCAACCTTCTTGGTATGGAAAAAATATAAGAACACCCCAAAACTAAGACCTGGTGCCTTTTTTTGGCAAAAAATATAATACCCACTCTTATTTTTTGGCAAAACACAGGTATTTTATCTCTCCCATCTCTGTGGAAACATATTTTTAGTTGACCCTAAAATTTCTGTTCAATTTCTGCAGTTCTGTGAGTTTTGCACCATTTTACAATCTTTCTTGCCACATTTGTTAATGAATTACATAGTTGTTAAATGAATCTGACTTCCTCATTATATGGGCACACTGAGCCATACTCCTTAATGTTTGTGCCACTGCATTCTGGACCAGTTGAAGGTGGATTGTCTTAAAGGATAGTTCATGTGTAGCATGTTACAGTAGTTAAACTGAGAGTAACTCTCTGAAGCAGATGCTTCCTCGTTGATTTTGTTTGTCAAAAGGTCACAAAAAGTGATCACATGACCCTGGGACATTGCAACCATCATATGCCAGTTGCTGAAGTCTCTGATCACGTGACCAGGGGGATGCTACATTGGTTGTAAGTGTGAAAAGCGGTTGCTAAGGCACTTTTTGTTGTAAATGCTGTAACTTTGAATGGTCATTAAATGAACACTTGTACATCAAGGACTATATGTATAAAGTTTTGGCTAGCAAGAATAAAATGCTAAATCTTTTTGCTATTAGGTCTTTCAAATTCAAAGGGTAAGATTCTGTAGCTGTCATGGAGGATGTTTAGTTTGTTTGGTTATTTAAAAGTCTGTAGAGATTCTCAGTCATCCAGGTCATGGTTGTCCCAAAGGTGCTTTTTCAGGAGACAACTGGACTTTCTTGTTTTTTCTTTTGAAGACCATTTGATTATTTAAGTTGTTACAATTAATCAATTCATAAGAATGGTACCATTTTATATCTCTATTGTAGATAATACCAGGTTCTGCTAGTATATGAAGTGGTGGCCCTTTCGCTTCTGCCCCAAATAAAATTGTTTATTGAGATTTGTGAACCTTTAATTGCAACAGAGACAAGGAATCATTTTTCTCCTTTTTAGGCTTTTGCAATATTTATGCAGGTCTCGAGGGACAATATAATACTATGTTTGAATTTTGTGTTGGGAATAGCCTTGCAAACTTTTCATATTATTAAAATAATAGGCATATCGGAATTAATTTAGAAAATGCATCTTGTGGGTAGAATATATTTTAAGCCATTAAATCATTATAAGATATGATCTTCCAGTAAATAGCATAAATGGAAAATTTGACTGTAGTTTGAGTTGAAACAATAAGAAATGGTTGTCAAATGTTGCTTGACTGAATTAGCAAGCAAAATAGAGCATGTCTGTTATCCCTACAATTTAACTTAAAATATATAAATAATTTTAAAAAATGAACAGGGTGAAAAAAGTTGTACAGCAAATGCTGAAAATTGCCTTTTAATATAAGGATGGGGTGGAATTAATTTACATTATCTGATAAGAATTGAAGAAGCTCTTGAAAACAAAGGAATGAGCAAGGGGTTATTTAATAAAAAGTAGGACTAGGAGTGACATGATGATAGTGTTTCAATATCTAAGGGGCTGTAACAAAGAAGAGGGGGTCAATCTATTCTCCAAAGCACCTGAAGAAAAAACAAGGAAAGGAAGAAGCAATGGATTAAAATGTCTATGGAGATTCTCAATCATCCAGGTCATGGTTGTCCCAAAGGTGCTTTTTCAAGAGGCAACTGGACTTTCTGGTTTTTCTTTGAACACGTTTCGCTTCTCATCCAGCTCTGACTGGATGGTGGGAAATGGAAGGATTTATATTCCTTGCAGACAACTGGTCATTTGCATTCTTTTCATGGGTCATTAAGGTCACTTGGAAGTTTGTCTGTGTCATCAGGGTATCCCTGAGTGGTGCAAATGGGTGTGGAGCCTTCTTAGAACTGTTGAAAGGACTGTTGTTGTAGATTGGAGATAGATTATGTCATATCCTTCCATTCCCATCATCCAGTCAGAATGAGAAGCAAAAGGTCTTCAAAGAAAAACCAGAAAGTCCAGTTGCCTCTTGAAAAAGCACCTTTGGGACAATGGGTGGAAAGTAATCAAGGGGAGATCCACCCTAGAACGAAAGGGGAATTTCCTGACAATTAGAACAATTAATTAGTGAAACGACTTGCCTCAAAAAGTTGTGAGTGCTCCAATACTGGAGTTTTCAAGAAGAGATTGGACAACCATTGGATTGGACAAACCAAAACTGAAATGGTATAGGGTTTCCTGCCTGAGCAGGGGGTAGAACTAGAAGACCTTGAAGGTCCCTTCCAACTCTGTTATTTTGTAATCTACGAAGCAACTGTGGACAGGATGTTGCAAAACCTAGATGTCATTGAAGATTAGCCTCTGCTTGGAAATAATTACTTTTTTTGTATAGGACATCCCTTCCTTCCTTCCTTCCTTCCTTTCTCCTTTCCCTTCCTTTCGCTTTTTATCTCTTTTCTCAATGTATTATTTCTTTATCTCTACCTAAATTCTGTTCATTTGTTTCTGTAGAAAGAAGGGAAAAGAAAATCAATCCCTAGACACACACTCTGTCTCTGTTATTTTGTAAATGAGTTACTTTATTTCAAAAATTTCTGATTTTATAGTGGGGCATATAATACTTATATTTGCATGTAATTAATTTTAATTATTATTAATTATTTGTAATAATATTTATTGCACTTGATATCAATTGTTCTGATCTATCTTTTTAGATTTTGGAGCATTCTTTCTGGAAGATTATAATTGCAATTGTGAAGTATCTGATATGAGAATTTCAGATGTTTATAGCTAGAGTTACTGATGCTAGCATCTAGACTGATGAGATAAAGAACCTGGGTTTTAATAAGAGTTTTATCTTGTGTTTATACTATTCCTCTTCCATAAGGTTTACAGGATCTACCCATTTCCTGTTCCTTTAAAAAAAAATCCTGATTTGGGGAGAGTGAATATCTAAAGTCTCTTCTACTGTTAGCATGCACTGTGGTGTAATAACAAGACCTTCATTTGGATTGCTTTAATTCATAAGTATTCAGGATATACCAAAGAGAAAATTGAAAACTTTTGCTGTATTTTTTACAATTTACATTATGTGGAAATCCTAATCTTAATCAGAATTGGGCTAAACAAGACAGTTTTAACTAGTTTAAATAAATAATTATTTAACCAAAGTAGAGTTTGTTGTCCAATTTTGATGCTCTGGCATTGTGATTAATACATAACCAAACTTTTTTTTCTTATTGAAGTATAAGAGAGATGAAAGCATCTACAAGATTAAGCTCCAGAGTTCTAAATAATGATATAATAGGTAGTCCTCAATTTACAACCACAGTTGAGCCAAAAAGGTTTCTGTTGATAAGCAAGACAATTGTTAAGTGAGTTTTGCATCATTTTATAATCTTTCTTGTCACCGTTGTTAAGTGAATCAGTAGTTAATTTAGTAACACAGTTGTTAAGTGAATCTGGCTTCTCCATTGACTTTGCTGATCAGAAGTTTGCCAATGGTGATGCAATCATCATAAATACATATCAGTTGCCAAGCATCCAAATTTTGATCATATGACCATGAGATTGCTGCAGTGGTCATAAGCCACTTTTTTCAGGGCCATTGTAACTTTGAATGGTCACTAAACAAATAATTGTAAGTCGAGGACTACCAGTATTCTTTTTAAAAATTTAGTATGCGTTTGTAAATGTATTAGATGCATTTAAAAGGATACTTTTGGGACCCTGATTTTTATCTTTCAAAGTACTTGTTTTAGTTTTCTAAACTTCTAAATATGCAGGATCAAAACTTACCATATCAGTTTTTTAATTTTTTAAAATGGCAAAGCTCTTTACTTTGTTTTCCTATTGTTAGAGATACAAAAACCTTTCCCAAAAGAGACAGATTCTTTTCAAATACTGTCCCAATTAGAAATGTGTTGACGTTTGCTAGGCATTAGCACTATTTTGATTTAGAAATCAGATAATAAAAATACACTTAGTTACCCAGGTATTCAAATAATTTTCATTTATTGAAAGGGAAATAAAAAAAAACATTTATGCAGTATCTTATTCCTTTTGTACTTATTTACTGCTCTGAATTAAAATGTTTACAAATAAAATAGAACAATCTACCCACTATATTGCTTTGCTGGGATCAGTTACAGAAAATTAGCAATTCTGGAACTCAGTTTAAAGTATTTGGTTCCTCTTTTCTTATTGAGCTTTGAATTGTCATAATTTCACTGATAAAAGTATATACTGAACTCCATATACACAAACTGTGGGAAAAATTTAATTTGTCACTAAGCTAGCTGGCTCCTTAAGTTTTAATAAGATTTTTATATTTCGTCTCTTGGATTTAAATTGTAATTTTCATTAAAATGAATGAATGTAGTAATACTACCATGGATTCAGTGATTCTGTAGCTTTTTCTGTATTTAATGGCAAGCCTTTTTATTCATTTATTAAAGTCCCAAGTAGCAATGTGACTTTAGGTATATCTTTAGATACTTTGTCTGTATATTTGCTGCTGGCACATAGTGAAGTCATTAACCTTGAGGGAGAGTGGAAGAGTCCTCTTGAGCACAGTAGGTCACAAATCTCTCAAGAATTTGGGGTTCAGAAAGTCACAGTTGTATTACTTATTCTGCACTAATTAAGAGTTACCATGAATCTGTTTGACAATTAAAGATACAATGAACTTTAGCGCATATGGGCACTATGGGATAGTAAACTGTCGTAAAGCAAGCAAAAAGTCAACCAGGATTTATTGCTTTATATACTTTGTTTAATGATATGTATGGTAAATGACGGATATAAAAGTAGAAATTAATTATTTCTACACAAGAAGTGGCATTATCAAAAGCATGTATCAATTAGAATATTTTTATCAACTGTGGGCATGTGTAGCTAATTAGAAATGAATTCTCAGTCGCCAATGTTTATTTTTTGTGACTACATATAGTAGAAGTTCATTTTCTTTGCATTATTAATATTTTAATGATTGTTTTAAATGAAAACCACTTTTTAGCAACATTCAAGCTAAATTCTGTTCTCCATTAAAACATCTGATCTGAATAACATTATTTTAAAACTATTATCCATAACTCAGAAATTAATTGCACAAATTGTATGAAATATTCCATGTGTAGTGAGTGGTGTGGTGGTCTAGTGGTGAAGACACTTGCTTCCCACTCGCAAGGTGGAATGTTCAAACCTAGGTAGTGGCAGATGTTTGTCTATCAGGGTGTGAAGAGAAAGTATCTGCTGTGAACTTCACATAAGCATCAGGAAAGGCATCTAGTCAATAAACTCTCAGCTCCATTCAGTTACCCTAACTCCATACCAAATAAAGGAATTAAACAGGGGTTGTCAAACTGGCGGCCCACAGGCCAGATGTGTCACACGCATGCCATGCCTATCCCAGATCCGCAAATGGAAAAGCATCCCATTCCCGTGATGGCAATGTGTCGCGCCGAGATTGACACCCATGGATTAAAGGATCAGGAAAAAAAAATACTGTGTATTCCTTGCTGAATTGGTGGTTCCACTGGTGCAATCCACAGAATATCCACAGTACATTATCATCAGTATAAAAAAATATTTTTATCGCTCCTGGAATTAATAAAGATGCAAAAGACTTCTTCCCTGTAATTATTACTAATCATAGAAGTCTTTTGCATCTATTAATCCTCAAATGGAAATTAAATATTATTTATGATGTTAGCCTTTCTATACAAACTGTTGAATTTTATTCATGTCTTTGGCCTACTAAATCGTATGCTTAGACAATTCTCCTTTCTTTGGGTATTAGGTAAAGCAGGGGAAAAAATCCAGGCAGCAACAAAAAATGTAATCGTCACTTTACTTCCAAATAGAACTTTATCTGTATCTGAAATTCCTGTAGCCCCTTGTAAGAAGAATTTAGTGGTGGCAGATGATGACAGTACAGTTGCTGTAGATTCCACCAATTCAGTGGGGAATACAGTATTTATTTCATATATTTTGTGAAATTAATTTCTGAGTTGCAGATTGCACAAATAAGTAAAATAATTCAGATGAATAATTTAAAACAAAACAAAACCCCAAGTTATTTGAGTATAGGAGGCCTTTTGAAGTACAGTGGAATTAATGCTGCCTTATTTGTCTTCTATCCTGGAAAGGAAAGAGGGGAGTTCAAGTAATCTTAAGAAATAAAAAAGATTATATTTGTTAAATTGTATGAGAAAAAAAGTTAGAAGATAATATGGCTTTGTTCAGAGTATTACATAAAGAAGATTAAAGACGGGAAACAAGCTGCTTAAACACTGTAAACTAATTAGTTCGATGAATTGTTTTCCAGAGGTTCATGAGATATGAAACATTGGCATCAGTGCGTGAAATACACTCTGCCTCAGTGCTCTTTTCAATTTATTTTTCTGTTAGTGTCATACGTATATAAAAAAGGAAGCAACCAAAAAAAAATAGGTTACAAAAATAAATAAAAACCTGGCTCATGATTGAAGCTGACATTTTGTCATTTTAAACACGATGCAGAAGTGCCTCACTGTAATACTCTTGTATAAATACCACCTTCATTTTCTGCCATCACCAGCTATATTGCAAAAAATGATGTCATGACAAGACCCAAAGGAATTCCTTTTGTTGCTTGGAGCCACTTTGGCAGCTCCAAGCTAAACTAATCATGAAGGAGCTGAGGCATTATTAATTAGTTTGCCCAGTATCAAGATATTTAGAAACAAAAGAGGAGGAGGGAGAGACCACATGGGTAAAAAAACAGAGACAGGTGTTTGGCATTGACAATTTAGTGTTTGGTTTGCTTTTTCTTCCCTGTAAACAGATGCCTGCACAACTTGATGTGGGCAACAAGTACATATATTCAAGATACACTGCTGGGAATGTACATCATTGTATACTAAATAAGTGGTCATTGAAAAGCTTGATATATAGATGTATATAGAATAGAATAGAAACACAGATTCTGATAAAGAGAAGTTCAGATGGAAGTGTGACTGTGTCTGTATATATGTGTGTGTGTGTGAATATTGGAAAGCTTTCCGTCCTCCATATATCATTATATTGATGCTAAAGAACCTCAAAATGTATACTGCATGTATTTATATTAATAATCCCTTCCTTGTTTGAACTGCATCTGCATGCAATTATTGCTATTGTGTATAAACAGCAGAAATTGAAAGACCCAGCATGCATGATGTTGGCAGAACTACCAATAACACAGAGCCAGCTTGAGGGGGGGGATTGCCAAAAGTGACAAACAAAATGCCAAATCATATGTAGAATCTAACCAAAAAATACTGTTAACGAGGTAATAACTTCTGTTCAATTTTACAGTAGCAACTTAAGCTTAGGGAGGAAAAGGAGATATTGTCTTGCAACATCTGCAATGTGAACTAATTACCTCACTCATAGTAACAAAAAATGATATTGCAGGACATAAGCATACATGTAGACTATGCATATTTTAAAAAGAATGGTCAATTTTGAACCCACAAATAATACTTTAAGTGAGGTTTGAAAAGAGATTAAAATGTATAGATAGGAAAATGTAGGGAACATCTTCAGTTCTCCTTTAGGGCAGGAATTCCCAAGCCCTATGGTTCTGCAAAAGCATGATAGGATTATGTAAGAAAATTGGAGGTGTGTGTATGTGTTAAAACTAGCCAATATTCTATTGCTGCTTTTAAATAGTTTCTGCAGCCTGGAATCAGATTTGATTATATATGAAAATGTATCATGCAATATTTCTTGTGGGATATATTTTATTTCAGAGGGATGCAGCATTCTTAAAATCCCTTAGATAGTGGGGGGTGATTACTGAATCCTCAAATGTTTTGTTGCAAATAGTTAGTAGGGTCGCAAGAAACATGTTGAGAAAAAAAGATGCACTTTAACTGCCAAAGATTTGAGAAGAATCAAACATGAAGCTACCAGGAACCCATGATCCTCCAGTGCTGTCATATTTCAGAACTGCAACCTACCTGGAGTGCTCAGAAGTACAAGGTGTCCAGTGCTCAGAGACATGATCAAGGTTAAGAAAGCTGAAATCCGACCACCATTGAACAAGACACATAAGTTGAAACAGCAGGACTGGGCCAAGAAATATCTGAAAAAAGAAAACAGATTTTTCAAAGGTTTTATGGACTGATGAGATAAGAGTGACTATGGATGAACCCGCAGCTGGATCAGTAATGGGCACAGAGCTCCACTTCAACACAGATGCCAGCAGGTACTGGTTTGGGCTGGTATATTGAAGATGAACTAATTGGACTTTTTTGGATTGAAGATTGACTCAAAACGCCAGTTTTTAGAAGACACTTTCTTCAAGCAGTGGTACAGGAAACAGTCTGCATCTTTCAAGAAGACCATGATTTTTATGCAGGACAATGTTCCATCACATGCATTGAAATATTTCACTGCATGGCTAGCCAGTAAAGGTCTTAATGTCCCCTTCCTCACCTGACCCTCACTCTATTGAGAACTTGTGGGCTCTTTCTAAACAGGAGATTTATGGTGAAGAAAAATAATACACCTCTCTGAGACTCTGATTGCTGCTTCACAAAAAACTGATAATCAACAG
>JANHFT010002752.1:157758-168661 GCA_032467955.1 Pseudoxenodon macrops | reverse complement strand
CTCACCTGACCCTCACTCTATTGAGAACTTGTGGGCTCTTTTTAAACAGGAGATTTATGGTGAAGAAAAATAATACACCTCTCTGAGACTCTGGTTGCTGCTTCACAAAAAACTGATAATCAACAGATCAAGAAACTGAAAGACTCCATTAATGGAAGGCTTATGTCTGTTATTGAAACAGTGGCTATATTGGTGACTGATTTTTTTTGAACTGTCAGAATTGTTTATTTGTAAATTTTGAGTTGTTTGTTTATTATTTTCACTTTAACAGATGAAAATAAATGAGTGAGACGGGAAAATGTTCATTTTTCATTTAGTTGCATAATAGTTCTGCACACTAATAGTTGCCCAATAATTGTGCACACATAGATGTTCTCCTACGAAATCCATAACATCATTTTTACTTTCTTAAATATTCAGGTTTGAGGTTTATTAAGATTTTGTACTGACCAAGAGCACTGTAGTTGTTCAATAATAAAATTAATCCTCCAAAATACAGCTTGCCTAATAATTGTGCACACAGTGTAAGTGAATCGTGTAGATCTTAAGCAGGTCACGGGGGTCACCATTTGTGACCTTCTGCTGACTTCCCATTGACTTTGCTTGTTGACCGCTGGCAATGAAGACTGCAAATCTAGTGGTTAAAGTGCTGGCCTAGAAACCAGAAGACTGTGAGTTCTACTCCCAACTCAGCATGAAAGCCAGCTGGGTGACTTTGAGCAACTCAGTCTGTCTCAGCAAAACCTCACAGGGTTGTGGTTGTTGTGGCCACTGTGAAAAGAGACTACTATAAATTCAGTCACATGTTTCTACCAATGCTGTCAACTGGGAGAGACTTCTTTTCTTCTATCTGTACCTCTTATAGTGTATGTGTACAATTTTGTTTATTGATTTATTTTCTTTGATCAATTTTACCTTAATTCTCCTTTTGAGTTTTAGAAAGCTAATTTTTAAAAATATTCTGGGCAACATTTAAACATTTTGTTTCTTGTATTTATATATTATAAAGGCCTGAATATTTCCGATCTGTTTCTTCAGTTTCTGTTTTATACTGACTACACATTGTAAGGCTGCTAGCAGTTTTTACTTTTAACAGGTTGAAGTGGTAAAATTATATAATTCTTTTCCTTTCCCCCCTTTTTTTCTTTTTACTGGGTGAAATTGATGAAGCTTTTACCAAGTTTTTCCTTCTTAGTCCAAGAGGCAGAATGAGCTATAAAGCTGTTGTTGTTTTCACCAGATCGCAGTTGATATAGCCAAAGCAGAGGAAAGAACTGAAATCTAGGAAAGCATTTCCTAAGCTGATGTCACTTCCAGCCAGTTTGCACACAGGAGTCAAGCATTTGTGGGATACAGTGCAAATTAACCCATAAATAGCACTGTATTTTAAATACTAACATTGCTTAGGATATGACCTCTATTTAATACTTTTTTAAAAAACTGCAAAAATTTTAATAGGTTGCAGAAGGAAATTCATTTGACTGTGTCCAAATAAGTTGTTTGGCTATGCCTAATAATTATTTTCTCTCCCCATCCCCAGTTTATAATTTATCAACAAGTTTTCACTTAGTATGCTCTTTTTAAAAAAATTCACTTTGCCAACCAATGTTACGGAAATGTTTCATGGGTTCTACCTTAATAAAATATGCACCTTGATTTTTTTAAAAAATGTTTTTACCCCAGACATTTGTGGATAGCTTCTGAAATTTACAAAACCTTTGTGTATAATCCCACAGCCGGACCTACACATTAGAAAAACTCAACTAGTGTTTGTTTGCTGCTAATTACTCCATGTAAACCTGTGGGAACTGGTTCTCTATTAATGAATTTGAGCAAGCAGTTAGAAATCTTTGCATAATTTTGAAGAAATTATCCGCTTAGTTGTTTTGATTCTCCACCCCCTGTTAGGTCTTCTTATCCCTATGCAGTCACAGTACCACTGGTGTGATTTTATTCATCATTAATTAGGGAGAAAACAGGCTAAGAAATAAGAAATTTTACTTGGCACTACTGACTAATGGAGACAGCTGTGTAATTTGGCACCACTGGGATATTAAATATGACATAATGATAGCATTTCTGTCATGGCATTATATATCTGTCATAGTTTTTGTCAGATAAGTTTTTTTCAAGATTTGAAATATTTCACATGTATTTTCAGTGGGTTGTTTTTTTAATGTCCAGATGTCCCATTGCAACCAATCAGGTCGTCTTTTTCTAAATACCTTCCTTTGACTGATATCTTGTTAGGCAAAAGGCAACTGAGCTTTACTAAATTACATGACAACAATAGCTTGGCACAAGAACATTTCTGGCACATTTCGTGAGGTGCATTTTATCATATAGGAAATAAGAAAAAATTTGATGCAAACATTCTGAAATGTAATACGGCGTTAAGTACAGTGAGTCACATATAAGCATAAATTGTTTAGTTTATGCTTTCAGTTAGATATAAATAAACTGAGTTGGATTCAGCTATACTAATGGTTGGAATATATCCATAAGACAATGGTGTGTATGTGTGTGTGTGCGTGTGCGCTTATCTATACTTATATATATATTTGAGTACTTTTATGTCATGTCAATCTTCCTGTTCTTAGTGGAATATGATCAGTGGTGAAATGTAAAAAATTTCCCTACTGGTTCTGTGGGCGTGGCTTGGTGGTCATGTGACTGGGTGAGCTCAAAAACCAACTTTCACACTTCACACACAAACAACACAAAAGCCACACAACTGATTCACACACAATGCAAAAGTATGCAAAATGGCCCCTGCAACAACAAGCATGAATATCACAGAGCCACAAAGAGCTCAAAAACCAACTTTTATACTTTGCACAAAAATAACACAAAAACCACACAACTGACTCCTATACAACTAACTCACACACTATGCAGAAGCAGCTGTACTTCACACAAAATGGCCCCTGCAATAAGCATGAACCTCACAAGGCGAATAGTTAGTTTTTAAAAAATGCTTTAAAAAGGTTTTTTTTTTAAAGGTTCCAATTGCCCCCTCTCAGCTGATTGTCAAAGACAGCTGAAAGTAGGCACTTTTAAAAAACTTTTTTAAGCCTTTTTTTTTTTACTCCCAGTTGGGTGAAGAGGTAGTAAAAAATGCTTTAAAAAAAGTAATAAAAAGATTTATCATCTGTGACAATTAGATGTTCCACCAATCGTGGTAATCTTTTTTTTTTACTTTTTAAAACCATTTTTACTACTGGTTCTCTGAGCCAGAAGAATTCATTACTACCGGTTCAGTTGAACCGGGCAGAACTGGCAGCATTTCACCCTGAGTATGATCCATTGATTTCAGTGGATATACTCTAAGTTTGGATCCAGTTCATTATTTAAAGTTTCAGATTTAATTGAATACGTGTGGGGAAAAAACGTGCATTCAAAAAAGCAGAGATTTCGATAGGAGAGATGTTGGACATTAAAGGTAGAGTTCTACCATTAACTTTCTGAAGATGTGGTCAGATCGGACTTTTATTGCAGTTTCCTGAGCTCACCATTGAATGTTGCATACTGCTTCTATAATTTTTTTCTGAGACAAAAAATATTAAGAAACCATATTCATTTTCAATTCCTTTTCATTGAAAGTGCATAGAATTCTTTGCCTCAAAATACTCTGAATTCTTTATGTTGGTGTACCTGTATGTATGTATTTATTTACATATTACTTATTTACATACAGATTGGCTTGCTCATTTGCATACTTATTTATTTATCAAATTTATTTGCCATCCATCTTGGGGTTCAGGTGACTCTGAACAGCTTACATCAGGATAAATAATGCATAATGATTATAAATATAAAAGTGAATTAAAATTATAAAAATTAAAACAAGATAAAATATAGAGGATTGGAAGAGAGGGATGGGGTGCCTCTTTTATTAGTGTATCAACCATCGCGAGCCAAGAGCTTCTCCTTCAGGACCCTATGCCAGTCAGCATAGCCAAAACTTTCCTGAAGGCTGAAAGAGAGGGGCCAGATCTTATCTCCTGTGGCAAGATGTTCCAGAGGGCAGGAGCCATGGCATAAAATGCTTTTGTCCTAGATTCCACAGCCAAAATTCCTTGGCTGAGGGAATCTGCCAAGTTGGCCTCTTCTGCCATAAGGAAAGGGGTGGGCCAATCCCACTGGAAAAAGATGATTTTAAAGATGATATCCTGGACCCATGCCATAAAGAGTTTTAAAGATAAAAACCAACACTTTTTCAGGTTGTACAATATTGGTATTACATGGTCTGAAGGCTAAAAGAGACTCAAATAACAGCTGCCACTCTTAACTGTTTGATGGTTAGATTGCATAGTTTGAAAAAGTTTAAAAACTTTCTTATTTCAGTGTGATATAAAATGTCACATCAATTAAGGATTAAAATGAAAGTACCAGTCATCAGATCATCTTCAGCCAATCTTTCTATTTGCTTTTTATGAGCTAGATGTCACTTAACAATTGAGAGAATGTACCATTGGAATAGCTGTGATTTTACTAAAGCTAAATAAGATCCTTTTATTTAAATAAAATAACATGGGAATATCGGTTTTGTACTGATAACTAATTCATCTTATTTTAATAAAATTGTGTCCTATATCACTTTTAAAAGATAGTTCATATTTTCACAGTATTTAAAAGCTGTAGTAGAAGTGTTCTCAGTGTCAGGATGAATTATATATATTAATTGTGCACAGCTTTGAAAATATATTTGACTCCCGAGTCATACAATATGTAGTATTTGTTAGTGTCTCGCAGTGTTGCCTTCCGCCTTTTAACAAAGGATAACTGCAAAGGGCATGAATATGAATGAACAATAGAAATGCGAAGAAATATTTTAAACAAATAGCTTGTAACTAATGTGAAATAGGCTACATGAAAAATATTACAGATAGCTCAGAACTCCATTTATGATGTTAAAATTTCAGCATATCAAAGTGTATTTTTACTCAGATCTACATTACTGAATAGCTTTATTTCAAAAGTGAATATGGCTCAGGTAACTGTTCAGACTTATGTTACTGATCCATATCTGTTTGTGATTCTGTTCCCTTTACCTCCCACGTGAGTTGTACCTTTCTAGTGCAAATAAGCTGCCACTACTACCTCTGCTTGATCTCTGTGCTACAGATGTCTCTAATTAACTTTACTGTGACAGGCCACAGGATACAGTTACATAGGCTGACAGATCCCAGTATCCTTGGAGGCACTACCCTGTCACCTGACACATTCCTTGTGCTAGCATCTTTTTGGCAAGCTCTTTTTAATGATTAAATCCATCTTGTACCTGAGTTTAATATGAGAAGTGGGGAGTGATAGCCACTAAAAGATAACAAAGAATTTATAGTTAGAAAGCAATTACAGTATCAGCTTTGATTCAGTAATGTAAGAAACGTGCTATTAGGTTCCTTTTGAAAAATTCTTATACAACCACGCAGGAAAAAAAACTAGCTTTTGAAATAATATTTTGGAATATTATCTTAAACAGCCCATAACATATTTGCAAAACTAAATGCTAGATGATACAGCCTTGAAGAATAATTGTAGTGTGACCTCCAAGGCTTCAAGTGGGAAGAATAAAGCCTTGAGTTTATTTCTAAAGAACTAAATCTGTATATCAACTGTGACTGTTCAGTTTGAATGCTTAAGTCATGAAAGAAGGTGAAATTCATCAAGTTTTCATTGTATGTGATTTTTAAAGATATAAGTATCCTGGCAGGCTCTGAGCTTGGCAATAATTTCAGTAATTTGATGGTACCTTAAGCATTTAGAATTAAATTCACCTAACCAAGGTATTAAAACAGAGAGACTTATATAACCAGACCAGATGTATAAAGTAAATAGAAACAGCAAAACCAGAGATGTTCAGAATGGATTAATAATGCTGGCAGTTGAAATGGGTATGCAAGATCAGAGGGTGACCTCCTCTGAAAGCCCTTTGGCATTTGAAATAAACAGCTGGAGAATTAAATTGATATGTGCATATATTGGACACAAAAATGAAGATGATTTGTGAAGTAAAACTTATTTCATAATATGACCTGACATGTCAGTTTAGAAGGGGAATGGAGTATGGGTATCATGCTCTTGTGGACAAATCACTTCAGTTGTGACACTGTAAATCTCCCTTTCCAAGGATGAAGTTCAAATTATTATAAGCCACTCCATTAGTAAACAAATTGAGACACAGAGTAACAAAATATCATGGTTGCTAACCCTGCCAATATCAGTCTGTAAGACCCAATGATATATGGAGTTGGGGTAGTGAAGTAATGACAGGCAGCTTAAGTAACTGTGGCACAGTTATAAAAATGCATACTTGTATGATCTGGAATATAAAGTAATAGGGAGGTTCCTCCCTCATGATATCTGTGGAAAAACCAGCTAGTAGACTTCTATATAGAGTTATTTGGAAGGTAATATGAACATTACTGTATAAGAGTACTTAGCTCATTGCTTGTCTATTCAGAAAAAGATTCCTGGATCAGTTGCTACCACACTTATTGGCCTCCTTCTTAGATTGATTTGGGTCTCCAGAGAATCTAAATTTTATTATGGTTTCTGAGATTATTAGCATTTGTCTAATCCAAGTGGAATTCCCGGTCACTTTCAAGGAAAAGCCATATTTGAACCTGACTGATTTTAACAACAATGGGAAGATGTTTTGTATTTCACTGTTAGCCAAGTTACAGAAGGCAGTGGTACTTTGTCATATGTTTTTTTCAGGTGGAAAGCCATCTTCATTTTAAGCGGTGATTATATATGGAAAGGTAATAGGAATGAAATCATGAATTTTACAGTCTGTGATATATCACTGACCACAGTGGATTGTTTGATGAAGCTCAGGTTCAGAGACACTGTTTTATATGACTTTTCTGCTACCACTTTATGACAACACCTGGAAAAGTATTTATTCAGCCTTTGGGAATAATTATCAAGGGAATTTCTTTTCAAACTTCCACACTGTTTCTTACCTTAAAAGTTTCCTGAAGCAACAGACCAGTATTGTATGTGGGTTTGGAGTTGTTATTACCAGCATGTTTATCTTACATGGATATACTTCTCATTTACTGAAAACCTGTGTATGGACAACTTGAGAATGTTCTCTTTTTTCCAGACCTTAAAGAATTGGATCTGGAAAAACAAAGTGAATGCCAGAGCCAGCCTTCACTCTGGATGTTGCTTCAGATAAACATGTGGAACTGCTGCCTCAAGGAGTAGCAGGGAAACACTGGGCCTGTTTTCTGCTGCAGAGCATTTGGTGCAGCTGGAAGCCTCACAGATTGAGGTGCTCAGTTTGGGACTTCTTCCTAACCCATAAGGCACATAGGGCTGAGTGAAGGGCAGAACAGAAAGCTTATCAGTTTATCACAAGGCAAGGTCATTCCAGCCAGTGATTGCTTGTATGTGGTGGGAGTCTCAACTTTAAAGCTACTACTAGCAAGCAATCCCTTGTTGAGAATCACCTTGCTAGATACATAACCTGTTTGTGTCCTGAATTTTTACCTGTGAAAAATTCTGTTCTTTTAAATCCAGGTTAGCTGACAGTCTTCTCACGACTCTGAGACCTTTGAATAATGTCTTGAGGACATCTCTGCTTTGTCCTTTGGTTATTGCAGTTTCTTTGGGGAAAGTTTCAAGGTTTCAAATTGCTCAGAAGTACATACTTTAAATATTTAAATACTATGCCTTTTATTACTTGTAATTTTGCAAACATAATTGTGAGGTACAGGACGCTGAAGCAGAATTCAGAAAAGTCAGATTTGTTGCTGATTCTAGAGTAGGGACTTCAAAATTTGGGTGATATGAATGTTTTGGGTAGAGCCATTCAATCTCTGTATTCTCTGGCAGTTTGCAGTGGTGCTGAATATCTATCCACTCTTTATATATTAACCTTTGAAAATTGTCCTGAAATTACGGTAGAATGTGAAGGGAAAACTATAAGAAGCATCTTGGAAATTTCATTTTCCACAATCTTTGAAACAGTTTTGGTGGTTTACTTTGACCTCCTTCAAAGTTCTCACTTAGTATATGAAGCATTACAATAGATGACTTGGGTCCAATTTACCTGTAGGTTCACTTAATTCTCTGCAATCTATCCTGCAAGGTTTTAGAAGGAAAACTTTTCAGGCTCTGCCATAGATACATCCAACCAATGGTGAAATCCAAGTTTTTTTACTACTGGTTTTGTGGATGTTGTTTGATGGGCATGGCAGGGGAAGGATACTGCAAAATCTCCATTCCCTCCCCACTCCAGGGCCAGCCAGAAGTAGTAATTTCCAGTTCTCCGACCTACTCAAAATTTCTGCTACCGGTTCTCCAGAACCTGTCAGAACCTGCTGGATCTAACATTGAAAATAAACCCTGCTTTTTCATTATGTTGCTGGGTTGTTATATTGTGGAAACAGAGACACTTCTTTTTACATTTAAGGAGGGGACTCAGTAAACTTTTATTTACTAAGATCCTTTTGTTTGTGTTTAAATCTATCAAATCTTATGTTACTTTCAGGAATGTTTTTATTGTATATGTCCAAGCTGCACAAACCTGATAAAGTGGAAGCATATAATTCTTCTACATAAATAAGATTTAAAAGATTCATTAGCCATTAAGCAACAGATAGATTTCCTGAAGTTATTTGCCCTGCAGAAATTATTTCCCTAAGTAGAAAAGACATCTTTCTTCTTAAAAAGAAGAGACCATTTGTTTAAACTTACTTTTCTAAAGTGAAAGTCTTCCAAAAACAGACCAAAAGTTATATTAATGCTTGACAAAAAAAGTCCAAACTGAATATACAGTTTGTCATATTTGATTAATTCTAATTAAGTAATTACTATCTTTAGATTTGAAAGTTGTTTTAAGACTGTTAGTTGCATTATTAGCAGGCACAGTCATCTTATACAGAGGATATATAGTCATTTCAAAGGCTATGCAATGCTCAATCTAAGATAATTACATCCATGTAAATTCACCTTTACAGAAATCTAAATTAAGTACATTTAATTATTGGTCCTTTAGGACCTATTCAACATACCTCCCACAAGCTTTCAAACCACAATTTATCTAATTATCTGGTGGGAGGGGAAAAAAACTGGTGGATGATTCACAGATATCCTGATCTTTATTTTACAACTGAAATGTTGAAATAAATAAATAAAATTAGATAAAATGAACATATTTATACTTCAAAATGCACACAGACTGTCATTGTGAGGTTTTCCTTATTAAAACATAAAGTTAGAAAATGTGGTTAACCACACTTTAAAACTTTTGCAGTGTTCCTCTTAATCCATCTTCTGTTCCTTTCTGAGATTTTGGGATTTTTTTTCTTCATTAGGGGCAAGGACCTATTGACTGCAGTGTTACTGGATTTGACTATCCAATATTACGGGATTAAAATATCCAGCATTCCTCACCACAAGAGTGCTACAAGTTGCAGTTCAGTACTGTAGCTGGTTACAGATTTCCTACTTGTGTTGTAATGCCAAATAACCACAAAATGGCAAGATCTATTGTTAAGCATTTTTCAATTTTGAGTTTTCAGATATTACACCATATCTTGAAACAATAGCACAATTCCTGGTAAGATTTGCTTTTCATCAATTGCAGTTAATACATCAATATGTTTTGATGACAGATCAGGAAATCTGCATTTGTACACTATTTTATTCTGAATGAAAAAGAAACTGGCATTGTGCAGACTGGTTACATTTGGCAAAAATACCTTACTGTGTTTAAGATTTGACTTGAAATTATTTGAAAGTCTCTGTTTCAAAACTACTTTTGTAATTGTTGACATTGCTTTGTGGAGTCCAGTTAATGGGATATTGGTAATCCTAGTTGGTCTTCAGTTACCGCTAGACAAGCGAGACGATATCACAGTCCAGTGATTAAGGAAATTATTATTAACAAAGAAAAACCTGGGCGTGTAATCAGAGTTGTGGAACATACCTAATGAATTTAAGATTGAGAATGTAATTTTCTTAGAGCTATCACTTGAGAATCAGAGTAATTATTTCCTATTGCTCTTTGTGGAATATACTTATAATTGCATTAGGTAAGAATGTTCACATAAACATTTAATTGTTAACTTCATCCTAATTTTGAAAATCATCACATTTATATTTCATTGTCAGAAACAAATGTTAATTTAAAAAAAAAGAGAACATGGTTGTATCTGGTAAGCATCATAGGAGGAAAAAAAAATCACATATCCTCAAGATACAAGGACTCTTATGATAGACATCTATTACTCAGAAACATAATTGTACCAGTATGTTTTATTGAAAAATATAGATTTTTTTGTTTTATAAAATACACTGTTTTTGAGAAAAAGTTAAAGAGTACTAAAACAGTATAACAGTATAACAAATATGAAAAATAATGAGACTCAAAATATCCTTTCTGCATTTTGAGTAAATATTGTTAATCCAAGATTTTTAGAACAGAATAGAATAAAATATTTTATTTGGCTATACATGATTAGACACATAAGAAATTTATCTTTGGTGCCTATGCTCTCAGTATACATGCAAAGCAAAATAACAACAACAACAATAATAATAGTAGTAGTAAAAAAATATGGCTTACATGTATCCAAAAAGACATGGGAGCACAAAGTGGAAAAAATTACCAAAAATGAGAAGGTGAAGATCTTGTGAGACTTTCAAATACAGACGGAATGTCATTTGGAACACAACACGTGACATCACAGTTATCAAGGGCCGAAGCATACAGTTGATTGATATCACTGTACCAGGAGATTCCAGAGTCATCAATAATGTGATGACAACCTTACATGGGCATGGCTTAAGATGGGAACCATCAAGACAGAAACGGAAGGTTTAATACTCGCTGCTCAAGAACAAGCACTACAAACTAATGCCATGAAAGCGAAGATACAAAAAT
>JANHFT010002752.1:137496-157658 GCA_032467955.1 Pseudoxenodon macrops | reverse complement strand
CCTATAGCCTTTGAAGCGAAACGAGCCGCGTGAAGAGTTGCGTCCGCCGTAAACTGAGTCGCTGCCGTTAATTTGTTCAAATCCTGGATGGCTCTGACGTTGGAAGGTGGAATTTGTTCTCTCAAGTGGCGAAGCCATACCAGGGACGTTCTGGCGAAGAATGAGGCGGATGTTGCTGCCTTAACGGCCCATGCCGAAGCTTGGTGTACCTTGACAAGAGATTGATCCACCCGTCTATCCTCGGGCTTCAGCATGTCATCGGTGTCCCCCGGGATTGCTGTGGGTCGATAAAGAGCTGTGATAGGCAAATCCACCGTAGGTGTCTGTAGGATGTCGCTAAGAGCGGGAGCGACGTTATAGAATCTCTTGTCATTGGCAGATGGCACCGGGCCTGTAGAAGGTACAGACCACTGGTGGAGGACCGTGTCCACAAAAATGCGTGGAGCTGGGATGACTTCTGATTCAGGGGTTTGAATACGGAAGAGGGGATCTGTATCCGATGACGTAGCAGCTGGTGTAGTCGTATCTTCCTTACCCCAAGACACAGAATGGGTTGCCTTGAACAGAAGGGATTTAAATAGAGACGGCTGAAAAATGCCAGTCACTGATGGTTGCTCTGGTGCAGTCCCTTCATCGTCAGACAACTTTAGGTCCTCGCCAATATCCTCTCCCGATGCTAAGCTCGCTACAGGAGAATCCGGGAGATCCAGGTCTACCCTTTCGGGAGACTCACCCCTACGCAGCGAGGCTATAGAATCTGCCCTCCTGGAGGAGGCCTCTGAGATCAAAGAAGGCGCTGTGTGGTAGCGCTGAATGCCTGCTGCTATACCCCGTGCAATAGCCGCCTCAATTACTGCTGACATATCCTCCCCCGATTCAGGGCGCAGGCCTGCTGCAGTTGGTGTAAATGTTGCCTCAGGTGATTTTCTAGACGTTTGTTGAGGAACTGTGGCAGATTCAGGGGCCCCCCAAAGGGACTGTTGATCTGGGATAAACGTCTCCACTGCCCTTGCCAGTTGATCTTCTGCCCCTGTTGATGAGATACTGGTGCCCCTTGGGCCAGGGGTTCTGCCACTATGAAGCGTAGTGTCTGAGGCCTGCGCTCCCTTACTAGCTTTGGCACAGGCCTTCTCCAAGGCCTTGGCCCTGCGCTGTTCGTCCTTATCAGCTGCAGTTGACTTGCTAGTTTTTTGACTCTTGTCATCCTTTTTCTTATTGGGCTTTGATGCCATATTGCAAGAATAATTTTTATTTTATTTGTTTATTTATTTATTTATTTATTTTTTTTTTATTTTTTTTTAATATAAATATATATATGGGGGGATATGCAACAACAATGGGGTATTAAGTGGGGTCGGCTGCCCACTATAGAGCCCACCAGGCTCGAAATTAGAGTGCTACACTCCTGAGAGGGAAAGCGCTCACACTCTCGCGGCTAAAAACCTTCTTTGAAAGAGTATGTCTCCTTAATTAATGGCCGATGCCTGCTAGAGGGTAGCGTTAAAGTCTCCCCGTTCCAGGTGTTAGCCCGGGCCGACAGCAAGTTCTCTCCTATAATTATCACTATAATTAAGCAGGCAGCTGGCCAGGAGAAAACTCAATTAATTTTAGAAGGAGGTAAATCGCACCTCCGAACCTCCGGTGTTTTTTCGAAATTCAAAATGGCGACCGGCAGAGAGGGAAGCGTCCGCCGATCCTCCCTGCCCCTCGGTCGCGTCGAACTCACGATTTTTGGCAACGGTGCCTTCTTCTTATGTCCAGCGAAGGTCTGATCCGTCGAATGTATCGAAATGAAGACGTTCCGGAGCCCCGGAACGTCGAAAGCAAGCAAGCAAGCGCTGCGGCGCGTTTTCAAACGGCGCCAAAATCTCCCGCCGTTTGAATGAGTTGATCTGTGGAGCCGGAGCCCCGGCTGAGGGCTAATCCCAGGTCTAACAGGGGAAGCCCTAACTCTGAAACTAATATTTAGCAAAAGGTAGCCAAATTAGAATACAAAAAGATTTGAGGGTCTCCAGAGTGGGCAAACGCGTCCGTCCAGATCAGGACTGAGTTTTAATCTGGCCTGCCCGGTAACAAGGGCGGGGTTTTAAACAAAGACTCAGTCCAATCGGAAGACAGGACAAAGTTAACCCATTCTGGAGGCTACCTCAACAGACTACGGAGAAGTTCACAATCAGCACAGAATTCTTCCAAACTTTTTTTCAGGTTTGTTTAATTTCATCTTCTTGAATGAACTACAGCTGGCTGAATCCTCACAACTGCAAGTCACAGAGAAAAAAAAATACACAGTATGATATATGAACTATGCAATTAGGACTTTAATTTGGAGATAGCTCTTTACACAACCACTTGTTTACCACAAAACTGCCTTTTGTAATTTGTCTGGGAATTAGGAAAGATTGAGAAGTATTGTAAGCAATTAAATATATAAAAAACTATTTTCATTTTAAACTTTGTTGTTATTTCTTTTAAAATTATATTTAATCTTTTTGGTAGTGCTAATCAACTCGGTTTCTTGGAAAATAAACTTCCGACTCCAAACCTGCTTTAAAGAATTTATAACAGCACATGCACAAATCGTAAAAACTGGGTTTAAAAAAATGATTATTCCATTCTTCCAATGAAAATTTTATTTTTCATGAACTAGTATTTATCAAGAAATGCCTCACAGGCATTTAGAATCCAGGTAAAGATACTAAAGGAGCTTTTGTTCTCATATTCCTTTAGATTTTCAAGTGCATCATATATATTTTTTCAAAACAATATTCCCAGAAAGAATGATATTAAAATTGTCTCTTTCCAAATTTCTTACAGAATACTGAGTTCTGAATTATGTGGTCTATCAGAATCGCTATTTCAAGTACTAAAGAAAAACCAAAGACTATTGCTTTTAAAAGATTATACAGGGAACACAGGGTAAACAAACATTACCTGAGGATGGAACTCGCTGCAAAATGTAAGCAATGAGAACACAATTGCAGTAAAATGCCTTCATGAAAAAGTGTGTCCTGAAGAAGTATAAATTCACGTTCAATTTTCTCTTACATGTGCATTATTTACTTATTTTCATGATTCTGGCTAAAGTATTTACATTCTGTGACACACATCTGCATGAGATTAGACTAATTCAGCCAATTTTAGATTATTCAAAAGTCTGCATTACAAACACCTAGTTACTGTAAATATAATTTAATTGAAGGTGACAAGCATAATTCTTACGATTTTAATGATATTTTTCTTACTCTTGGCCAAAGCACATCGTAACAAGTCTGAGTCATCTCCCCCCCCCAAAATAATCAAATGGCTAAAAAAATCCTGCAATAAATCAATCAATTTAACTATCTTACAGATTGTTTCAATTGCAATTTGCAGCTCTAGGCAAGAAATCAAAAAAAGATCAAGAAAAACAGCAACACAATGTAATCTGCCATTCCCGCTCCCCAAAGAGGAGGAAGATGAGACAGGTCTCATCAGAGGAGTCAGACAGAGAGTGTCTCTCCCATAAAAAATATGATAAGACATAAATTTTAGAAAGCCATACCGGCTCAGATGTTTCCCGGGTTAACAAGGTTCATATTAGATGTTGGAGTTTCTGGATATCTGGTGAAAAATGGGCTAGAGGATTCAGGACCGTTGGCTGAGCAACAGAACTACTGGAAGAAAAGGTGTTTTACCCGTTGCAAATATACAGTGATTGGAAAGAAAGAAATAATGATCTGTTATTACAGAACAAGCCCAACAAGAGGATGATATTTGAAAAGAATGCACCAGTTCTGTAAAGAACAACATCCAGAATCAGAAATAACAGAACAGAGGCTAGCAGATCAACGTCGGTTTATAATACGAAAGAAAGTATTCACAGAAGCAGAATTGGAAGAATTTCAAGGATTCACCCTAGAAACCAGGCACCCACTCCTCTGCCACAGGAAGAACAAAACCCCGTAATGAAAGAAGTAAAAGAACTGAAACAAAGAATAACTGAGCATCAAGAACAGCACAAAAACATCAGATGTTTTTGTGCTATTCTAGAGGCTGCCTGCATTGAAGCTTGTTCCAAACAAACAGATAGCACAAGTATTAAAAGATGCAAATACTGCAATATCAAGCATAAGCACCAACTCACTGCATGAAACAAACCAACTAATGTACACAGCTGCAGTTATAACTGAATACCTGGGATGTAAAATCAACAGAGAAGGGGGGAAAATAAACAGCATCACAAAAATGGAAGATTAGATTGGAAAATAAGATTAGCAAATTGAGATCAGATGCAAGCAAGGTAGAACAGATGAAAGAAAAGAAGCTGAAGAACAAGAAGACCAAAGAATACCTAATCAAGAAATATCACTTAGAAACAAGGAAGATCAAGGAAGCACTGGAAATAATAAAGCAGCAAATAACAGCAATAGCCAAGAAGATTAGCAGATACTAAGCTCGAATTGCAAATTATAGGCAGAACCTCCAATTTCAATCCAATCAGAAACATTTCTATCAATCCATCAATGGAACAACTGCAGTGAATCAGTCATTACTTGACAAGGAAGAAACAGTGCAGTTTTGGGCACAGATATGGGATAACCCAAAGAAATACAACAAGGATGCAGCTTGGTTAAAAGAGGTGGATAAGAATAAAAAAGAAGTTGAAATGAAAGAACTAGTAATAACAGCAGAAATGGTAGAGAGAAAAACAAAGAAGATCAAGAATTGGTCAGCACCAGGTGAAGATGAACTACATGGTTTTTGGTTGAAACATCTAACTGGTTTATTCCCACTCATTGCCAAGCAGTTTAACAACATACTACAAGGAGGTGAAATTGAAGAGTGGCTAACATCTGGCAAAAACTACCTGATAATGAAAGATCCAGCAAAAGGGGCAGCACCAGGCAACTACAGGCCAATTACCTGCTTACCAACAACTTTAAATTTGTTAACTGGTGTGGTAGCTGATGCAATCCAACAGCATCTAGTTGAAAACAATCTTTTTCCACCTGAGCAGAAAGGAAACTACCCCAATAGCAGAGAAACAAAAGATCAACTCCTAAATGACAAAATGATTTTGGAAAACTGCAAGAGAAGGATGACGAACCTGAATGTAGCATGGATTGACTACAACAAGGCTTTCAACTCTCTGCCACATGACTAGATAACCAAGTGCCTAGAAATAACAGGAGTCAGTAGAAACATCAGAAGCTTTGTGCAAAAGTTGCAGGTCAATGATCAGAGACTGGGAAAGGTTAATATCAAGAGAGGAATATTTCAAGGAAACTCACTATCACCACTACTATTTGTCACTGTCTCCTCTGTCAGCAATACTGAATAACTCAGGCCATGTCTATCAAACATAAAAAAAACATCTGCCAGAATATCACACATGCTTTACATGGATGATCTGAAACTGTATGGAAAAAATACCGTCTGAAATAGATTTGCTGCTCAACACTATCCATATATATAGCCAATGGAGTTTGGATTGGACAAATGAGCCACATTAACTATCAAACAAGGGAAAATAGTGAAAATTGAAGGAATCAAGTTGCTCTATAAAAAATAACATTAAGAATATGGATTAAGATTATTACTACAAATGCCTGGATACCCTTCAAGATGACAATATCAAGCACAATGAAGTCAAGAAAAAGATTAGAGGTGAATATATCAAGAGACTGAAGAAGAATCTTAAAGCCCAAACTCAATGGACTTTAAGGTAATCAACCTCTGGGCAGTTCCAGTCATTAGATACATAGCAGGAATAGTGGACTGGAGAGAAGTAGAAGTAAAAGCAATGGATAGAAAGACCAGAAAAATAATGACAATGAATTTATGCCAGGTTGTCGAGGGCTGAAACTTAAGTTTATTGATATTGCTGTACCAGGAGATGCCACAGTTAAAGACAAAGAACTGGAAAAAAATCATGTAATATCGCAACCTGGCCATCAAAACTACAAGGCTATGGATGGAACACATAACCATGATATTCATTGTCATCAGTGCACTTGGTACCATGTCCAAGAATTTTATAAAACACATCAAGAAATTGCAGCTTCCTGCAATAACACCAGTTGAACTGCAAAAAACTGTGCTACTCGGAACATCATATATTTTAAGAAGGTACTTGGTTGATACCTAGGATGCTGGCAGCAAACCATATCAACCATTAGCACCAGTCAATGTATTTGTGATACATTATTGAATGTTCAGTTGACTGAGATTCATGTTTAATGAATAAAATAAATAATAATGCTACAGATAATAGGTGGTAGAAGAGAAGATATGAAAGATAATAATTGTACTGCCATACAACATGGGTGAATATACTTAGACATAAGACAATACTGTGAGGATTATTTTTTTAGCAAAATGATGGTACAAGGAGAAAAACCTCATGTCTAGGTATTTTGGCATGTAATGCTCTAAAGCTTATCCTGATGGGAGGAGTTGAAACAATTTATGTACAGGATGTGAGAGGTATATAGTTATTTTTTCAGCACTCGTTTTGAGCCTTTCGAACTGCACAATATACAAGTTTTCTATGGAAAGTAGACTGGTTGCAATTACAGAATAACAGAGCTGGAAGGGACCTTGCAGGTCTTTTAGCCCAACCTTCTGGCCAGGCAGAAAACCCTACACCATTTCAGACAAAAGGTTGTCTGGTCTTTTTTTAAAAAGCTTCCAGTGTTGGAACCCACACAACGTTTGGAGGCAAGTCCAGAAGTTGTGTGGAAGCCACTGATTAATTGTTCTAACTGTCAGGAAAGTTCTCCTTAGTTCTAGATTGCTTCTCTCCTTGATTAGTTTCCATGCATTGCTTCTTGTTTTTCTTGCAATTGTTTTTTTCCTGCAGTCCTAACTATACATTGGAGTCTGTACCTGTCCTGTTTAGTTGCTATACCAAATCAGACAGTTATAGAAGACATAATCATTCCTCTGTAGGACTGTATCAACAGCTCCTGGGACAGTGTAAACTTTTAAGTTGATGCAGAAAGAACATTCTTTGTTGTATCTTTTTAATGATGGTTCTAATGTTAGGTATCCATTTCAACTCCTGGGAGATTATAGAATCCCCAAACATGAAGCATTCTATTGCTGATACTGTGCTATCAAATATAATAAGAGGTGGTAGAATAAAAGGGCTCCTCCTTTCATCTTTACAATTTTAAGCATGTTCAGCTACAGATTGTTCCAACTGTACCACAGGCCCAATTGTCCAAGCTCTCATCTATATGCAGACTCATTCCCATCTTGAATGACACCAATGACTGTTGCATTTTCTATAGACTTCAGTACTTTGACAGAAGGATCCTTCAAGATGCAGTCATTAGTATATCTAGAGAAGAGCAATGGAGAGGGGCATGCTAATTGTCAGGGTGCTCAGTGTCATTTTCCCTAGCTTCATCTGTTGCTTCCTAGCTGTCAAAAAGCTAGTAATCCACATACAATTATGGGCAGGTACAATTAGCTGAATCAGTTTAGAGTGAAGAATTTCTGAAATGATGGTCTTGAATGCCAAGCTGAAGTTTGCAAAAAGGACCTGGGCATAGGTCCCTGAAGATTCAAAATGTTGCAAGTTATAGTGAAATGCCATATTGATAGCATCACTTGCTTGGTAGGCAAACTGCAAAGGGTTTAACATTGAATCTTTGTGATGATTTTCAGGTGGGCCAGGACTAACTTCCCAAAGGTCTTCATAATTACAGATGTACCTATAGTCATTCAGGCCCTGATGGAGGGTTTCTTGGGAACCAGGATGATAGCAGAGTGTTTGAAGCAAGGAGTTACTCTGTCTGGGCCTGGTGCTTTTCTGATCTTTTGTCTATGAAATAAACCTTGCACATATTTTTCTAACATCATATCAGATATATATTAAGATATACACATTATGTATAAAATGTAGTAATGTATAAGGCACCTAATCACTTTTCAATATTAAAAAAACATTCCAATATGGAATTCTATAAATATATACAACTTTAATATTACTTTCTATAATACATCATTATTTTATACCGTATTGGAAAACTTCTAGTGTGTTTGTGGTTATTATCATATCAACTTGCTCACTGCTAATCACACACATAAACAAATTGGCATATATGCAGATTTTAAATAAAAAAATAAGAGACATTTTACTGTGATATTGCACATTCATCAAGAATGCATGTATTATGTTTCACTAAATTGTGACTAATTTGTTTCAAAAGAAGAATGATTAGCTAAAAGAACAACTGTATCATACTTAAAAAAATACTTTTAAGATGTTTGCATATGCATTAAAAAAGGAAGATATCACAAAAGAGAAAAGCAGCAGTTCACATTACTCATGTTTCATTTTAATACTAAAAGAAACTTTAGCTGGAAAGTGAACAATGTTGTTTGAGTCTGTTATTTAACCAAAATGAGTCAGCGGAAACTGTTGATTCAAAAGTGTGATTTTATTCATTAAAAAAAATTGCTTATGTCTGAGGTTTAATGGACTTTTGAAAAAACCCTGGGGAACTCATTTTATGAAATTGTGATAACTCAGTCCTGCAATACTTCAAAAACACCTCTAAAAGGGAGTTCTCTTGTCAAAAAAAGTTCGACTGGCATAATTATGGTTCATAGATGGCTGCAAAACTATTTTCCCTGGCATAAGGTGATTTCTTATCAAACTGCACTGACAAGTGGGAAACAACAAGCTTATTTTTTTCCCATCCCTGTTACTTTTGTTTCATAAATTCCTTTCCTCTTTATTTCTTATAATGCAGGGTGAATTTTTTGTGTGGCTTTCTAGGAAAATAATATACTGCTTATATTTTACAGGCAAAATATAAATTTTATCTGTAAATTGTTATGCTATATTTCTTATATTAATTTTTTGGTGATTTGAAAAACCCTATTTAATAAAAAAAATATCTAAATGATAATCATTTAGTATAACACCTTTAGTTGCCAAGTTAATAATGCATAATGGATTATATCATACCTATTCAAATACAAGCTTCACTGCACAAGCTAAACAAAATCCAGAAATTATCTTTTTTAGTTGTGCAATAAAGAAATTCTGGGTGTAAAACAAAATGCATTTTGATAATTTTGTTTCAAGGGCAGTGTATTGTTTTGTTCTGAATGAAAAGTTGGGTGTTTATGTGGTGCTTCAGTTGTTCTAACTGTGCAATGGTACCAAAAATGGTACAGAGTCAACAAGTTCCAAAACCCAGAACCATTCAGTCTTTCCAGGAATCAAAAGCCTTCCACATTAACACTCCATAGTCTTCAGGCATCAACAGCATCACTTAATTTGCCAGGGATCCAAATATATAATTGGGTATCAACCACTTACTAATGATACCTCACCCCATGGTGACAAATGAACTCACTAGTGGCTTTGTATAGATGATAAATAGAAGAGAGAGCACCAAAGTCCGCAGCACCATACATAACAGGATTGAGAACAGGATCTTCCCCCTCCTCCTATCACCACCCACTGGTATTAACTTCAGAGAAAGTAGGAGAACCAGCATAATACAGTGCTGTTCACACCGTATTCATTCAGTTGAAAAGTCTGATAGTATCAAAAGCAACTAAGAACTCAAGCAGAGCAAGGATGAATGCACCACATCCATCACATTGCACTCTTAAAGTGCAATGAATGCTGTTGTTAGTGTGCTCTGACTATGACCAGGGGTAACTAAAAACTTCCCAATTTCAGATGACATTGCCATTGCTCTGACAGAAGACCCTTGATGACTTGGGGTAGGCCCACATATGTCACGAAAGCCACTTGATCCACTACCTCATTTCCAGAGATAGTAGATTGAAGTCCCCCAAGATGAAAAGTCTAAGGAATTCTACCACTGAACCCTAAATAAAATCAAGCAGCTCAAACAAGGAAGTTGCTATGCAGGAGGGAAGCTAGTACAGTGGCAACAATCTCATCTGATCCATGGAGGCCAACTTAATGAATAGGTTTTTATATCTAGCAACATGTGGAGCAGCATACTTGAAAGTCTTCTGAGATTCCTAGATGACAATCATCATATGTCTACCTCTGTCTTGAAATCTCAGCTGATAACATACCCCAAACCTGATTGGGTAGATTTCTGAAAAGGACACCCTCCCTTTCAGACTCAGCTGGGTCTCGGTAATAAATGCCATTTCAGTCTTCTCATCTGTAATTAAATCACAGATAACTGAAGCCTTACTATAGACTGAATTGGCATTTAGTAGAAGCAGCCAAAAGCCAGGCCCATGAAGATTTGCTAGTGGGCACAGGGATTAATATCAGGAAGTTGGAACATTAGATTATTAAAAGACATTGGGGGTTAATGTTTAGTTAACATTTAGCCATGGGCTTCTCAGCATTGGAACTAAATGATTATTGCTTGTTAATAGAACTGAAAATCTGTCGTGGGAGAACTTAGCACTAGTTGAATCATATGTTGAAACAAAGATTTCCATACTTAACCATTGTGTCGCAGCAAAGAAACTGGCTTGTAATAAATAGCAGTTGATAATAATAACCATATAGTTAATAATAGCCATAATATGATTTAAGTTTATATCATTTGTTAGTTACTATGAAATGTGTAATAGCTTTTCTAGTTAAATTCCATGGTAGTTTATTTTCTATTTATAATTTTTAAGTTAATGAAAGAAAGAAAATTGGATTTTTTATAAAAAACATTCTGAACTAATTATGATTTAGAAAATTAAACAGAAGATATCTACCATTATCTCTTTCATGAAAAACAGTTTGCTATCCATTTTTACTTGTACTCTATCAGCTGATAATTGGTTTTATAACAGCAGAGAAGCTTTTTATATTTAACATTCATGAATACTCTATTAATTTAGTCTATTGCTTTGCAGCTGTAGGATAGATCTTTTGTAAATTTCCCCAAGAGTTCATTTTAATCCAGAGACCAACATACTATTGTTTTGAAGCACACGTTGTTTATTATGTCACAAGAAGCAGTGACAGCAAACCTAGAAGGGGACAGAGAAGCAACTTCTTTCTATAATTTATATGTAATTTATGCTAATTACAGTATTATTAAGTGATTCAGTAAAATAAGTAAATTGTTACAGCAGCATACTTTGGACATAGCAGCACAACATGCATTTAGTGAGATTGTAAGAACAGAGCTATAAGATAATGATGACAGTATTACAAAAACAATAATCCTTGATTTTAAAAGTAATATACAAGACCAACCTGGAAGCAAGGACAGTGAAAATAATTCTAGCAAAGAAACACCTTATTCAGAGAACATAACTTTTGTCTAAACCAAGTAGCTACTGTTACTGTTTTCATAGCAATAGCAGTTAGCAATAGCACTTAGATTTATATACCACTCCATAATGTTTTACAGCACTGAGTGATTTACAAATGTCAGTCTATTTTTCCCAACAGTCTGGGTTCTCATTTTACTGACCTCGGAAGGCTGGAAGGCTGAGTCAACCTTGAACCAGTCAGGATTAAACTCCTGGCTGTGGGCAGAGTTAGCTTGCAATGCTGTGTTCTAACCACTGCGCCCCATAATCTATTTAGTAGCATCATTTCTATACAGAATTGTGAGAAAACACCTAAATCGTCTTACAATGTTTTCTTCAAAAAATCATTTCCTAGACAGGAAATGATTTCTTGTCAACAGATTATGAGGATCAAACCAAAGTTTTAAAGCTTAATATAACCTTGCTTTTTAATTGTGATTCCACTATTTAACACAAATGTTGAACCAAATATTTTGTTTGATAACCCAGAATCTTCTTATAGATTATTTCAGGTTGCTAATTTTCCACATACTGTACAGTATAAGTAAATTCTGGTAAATATTTTTAGTTTCTTAGATACACAGAGAGCTTCTGCACCAGACACAAATTCCTTGTGTGTATAATCACACTTAGTCAAATAAAATATTCTGTCCTGCCCTGCCCTGCCCTGCCCTGCCCTGCCCTGCCCTGCCCTGTCCTGCCCTATACTATACTATACTATACTATACTATACTATACTATACTATACTATACTATACTATACTATACTATACTATACTATACCATCCATGCATGCATCTGTCTCAATAAAAATATTTCATTTAAACAAATTTTATTTTCTATCTGAAACATTTTTGAAACATTTTTGAGATATGTTGCAATATCTCAAAATAGGGCAATATCAAATATAGCATGGAAAGTCATTTCAGCACTAATCAGTGGTTATAAAATATAAAGGCAAAAGAATAGTAAGCAATAGTTTTCCTTGAGTGCCTCCTTCCCTCACCCCGAATCTTCAAAATTTGGAAAAACAAAATATAATGTTTATGTAGTACTTTATTATTACAGTTTTTAGTAAGCAAAACCCAATTTATTTGTATATATCAGAATAAATTTTTAAGAAAGAACTAAAATATGATAGTTATCTGAACATAGAGGAAAATTTATAGAGGAAAAATGCATAAAATTATTCCAACAAAGTTTCAGCTTTCTAGGTGCTGGCCTTGACTTTTGGATATATTTTTCTTAAAATCTTATCACCTTTTTCCTATGGCAATGTAGATGGCTTATTAGAGACAAAACTTTCTATCAATCCTAAAATAATTACCAGTTATTATTAATGGAGGAAGTGATTTATTTAATGCTTATGTGCTAACTTTGTTGGGACGTGCTGGCTCAGTGGCTAAGACACTGAGCTTCTCAATCAGAAAGTTTGGTAGTTTGAATCCCTAGCGCCGTGTAACAGAGTGAGCTCCTGTTACTTGTCCCAGCTTCTGCCAACCTAGCAGTTCGAAATCATGTTAAAATGCAAGTAGAAAAATAGGAACCACATTTGGTGGGAAGGTAACAGCATGCCGTGAACCTTTGGCATTTAGTCATGCCGGCCACATGAACATGAGAACATCAGTTTTACTCTTTGAAAAAGAACAAAGATTTCTATGCCCTGATTTCCCAATCTCATATTTAATCACTTAAGAAATGAAACCATTCTTGTAGGAAAATTGAATCAAACCAAAATTAAGTCACTTATTTACATGAAGATTGCCAACTCTTTCTAGTTTTTTAAAATGTTTTCTTAACTTAATAAAAGATACACCTTTGCTTGATTTAGAAGCTTTGACTTAATAAAAATGCAGATTTCAAGGCCTAGGGTCACAATTCTAGAATAAGGATGTCCAAAATTGTATGTTTTAGGAATGTCATGTTAAAATTATATGTTTTTACGAATATGGAAAAAGAAATATCAAGATGTGGAACTTCTTAAGCAGAGTTCAAACTGTTTTCAATTAGTTTTGAAAACATGAAGGAATTTCAATATGTACTGTTACGTTAGCACATTATTTGCTTACAACAGGATCTGCTTTTGTATACTTATAAACAAAGACATACAGTACAGTTTCTCAGGACTCTCTTAACTCAAGGAAAAAAATTAAAATGACATTTCTCTTTTGAATAGAGGTGCTTACAAAAGAGACACCTCAAGAACAAATTACTCATTCTTTTTAATGAGTAAGATTTTAGTCAGTCAAGTTTTTAATAAATCAGACCAGTAAGCTTTCGGTTTGACACACTGCTAAGAAATCTCATTATTTCTATATGTCTGTGAGATGTTATTGGATCAATTTGTGTTATATCCATTTTGCACCAAAGAATAGTTCACAATTGTTGATGAGTGTATAATAAGGGGAATTGTGAGAGAACAATAGAGGAAGCTTGCATTCCTTTATTTTACGGCACAGAATTTTTCTGCTTAATTTGTGGCATAGATAATCTCACAAGCACTTATAAAATGGTAGCTAAGTTAGAATCAGTACTAGAGTCATCCACTAGCACTTTACAAATCAATCTTTCTGTGCCAGGCATTGAACTAAATGAGGGTCTGAAAAGGTCTTTATATTATCTGATTGGCAAAAGAAGGTGATGCTGAATGTAATAGCTTGTTGGAGGCAATTCTGTTGAAAGACAGTGACTTGACACTCTGGCAAAGGCCTAATGCAGAATAAGCCACAGGCAATCCTAGCACAAAGCTAGAGATGGACAGTTAATTAGAACCTGGTAATTTGTTTAATTCTCTAGCAAGGTAATTGTAATGGCTCATTCACAACTTCAAGTAGTGATCTCAAGTTTGCCTAATTTTTTTAGTTTTAAGTAAGTAATAGTAAGTAATCAACAAGTATGGCTTTGATAAAATGATTCTGGAAACACTCCTAAGAGCAGTAGGATATAGTTGTGTGGTATGTATTTTAAGAATTGTCACATTGTTTTGGCAAAAGTACTAATCAGTTCCTATTCCCACCTTCCCTCAGCAAAAAAAAAAACACCCTTCTGTAATTAGTTCATACAGAAGCATTTGACAAGCAAGATTTTCTATAATACCATCTTTCTGATAAATGGTTTTCTATATTTGTACTAATAGTTCAATAACTATGTTTTAATTACCTAAAATGATTTAAAAATATATTTTCACATTTAATACAACTTACTAAAATATTACTATACCTGAAACATCACTGGTGTCTGAATATTTGGGTCATCGATGATAAAACAAATTTTATTATTTTGGCTTTGCTTTAAAAAAATGCTTGTTATCCATCAACCCCTTCCAGTTTTCATCACAGAGTAGTTATTCAAATGTAATCAATAATAGAATATAAACCAACATAATACAAAAATACATTAGGTCTAGATTGAAATAATCTGTGCTTTTAGGACATTTCATTCTAGAAAAATAATCTGAAGTGTGACTGAGCATAGCATTTCACTTATCTTTGCTAAGGTGCATAGATAGATAATCAAATGTAATATGCATGAGAAGAATCTGAAACATTATTTTCCAATAAATGAATGACTTTGTATTTTGAAAATGTGCAAGACTGGATAGCCTGCGTCGATAAACCACTGTGGTCTCTATTATGCTGGATGCAGATGCTAACTGGACCAAAGTGATGGCTTTTAGAGTTCATTGGGGATCATGTGGGAGGGGGGGGGAGAAATAAAGCAATTTGCCCTGAAAGAAGTGAAGAAAATTTCCATTACCAAATTGCACTGAGCTCTAACCGCAAGGAGACACTACTGATTTTCTTAAATCTCTCTTTCTTTGTGAAGGGTTTGTGAAGGGAGGGAGGAAGAGAGGCCTTTGCCTGTATGTCATTTATGAACTAGTGCAAAGAGTGTGTATTATTATAAAAGGATTCATCTTTAAAACAAGCAGGGCTTCTAAAATTCTATGTAAAAGTGTAAAGATAATTTCTCTTTGTGTTAGATGCTCATTTTAATTTGATTTCTGACAATATATTAGCATAGAACATATCAAGATAAAGTTGTTTGCTTATATCCCACCAAAGAGCTAGTAAGCCTTTTTAAGCCTGGGGAGGGCAAAAATGGCCTCTCCTACCCTCTAGAAGGCTGAAAATCACATGCGTGCTGGAGCTGATATAGGGCAACTCCTTGGGTGCCCTGAGATCATGGACATATAGTATATAATGCGTAGGATAAACCAATAATCACAGTTGCAATTAATATATACACTGCTGCTGCCACAGACATGCAGCATACAAATTTACTTGTCCCATGAGAAGTCTGTGTAAGATAAGCTCAAAATTGGTCCTTTAGTGATTTCTGCTTTCTATAATCTACTACTGCCCTTATCATCGGTAACAAATCAAATACCAACTGTGTTTTTTTGTAAACAAGTTCTCTCGTAATGCTAAAACTCTTGTTTAAAGCCCTCCGATTCATGACCAATGTAGGCAACATGCTACTAAGTTATGTTAAAAAAAATTATTAATAGAATGTATACATTGCTTTTCTGAAGAGTATACAACATTATTTAGCACCCCAAGATGCATATAAAGAGCATTCTTAGTACATAGATGTCAATTATTTATGTTGCTGCCTGATGAGTTTAATATTTTTGAATAATATGTAAACGATAATGGAACTTTCTCATATCGAAGGATAAAGCGATTATGTGTTTTCATGAAATTGACACCATAATTTTTGTTGTTATTTTGCATTCAAAAGAATACATGTGCTTTTCTTCTGTAGGAAAAAAAAAGCTTTAATAGAAAGATGAAGTCATTATAGTATAGCCATAAAATAGAAAGAGTAAAGTATAATAGAAAAATAACAAGGAGGCAAGACTCAAAATAGGTTTCCTCTGTTTGAGGCTTTTCTTGCAGGGAGCAGCTGAAATTGGCTACCGTAAGTTAAATAACATGTATTTAGGAAATGCTTTATTAAAATATTTTTAATAAATTTTAATCTGCTTGATTATATGAATTATAACCCTAATTGGTTATGTTTATTATGAAAATTGATATATTGTGCAACGTTCTTTGGAATTTGGGAGTATTCTACAGATGTCATTTGCTTTGTTCTCTTTTATCGTATGAATTTTCTTATCCTTCATTTTCAGAACTGATTAGGTGTGAGTTAGAGTTTTCAAACTTCAATCAGTTTCTAACCGTGATGATAGATTCTGTCTTTGATATAGAGAATGACTGTTAATATTAGCACAGAAATATCATTGCATCATATTCATAAAGCTCCAGGGTGAAACTCTGGCATATCTAAGAAGAGTAAAAATGTCTCATTTTGACATTCTTGACAATTGGTGCCAGCCAATATGGAAAATATAAAATACCATATTGATCTGACCTGGATATAAGGCTATTTCCTCTGTTCCTTTAATTATTTTTAGAATTTGTCCTCTTGCCTATCTTGTAACTACAAGGCTCACTGTTGAATTGTCAGAAGCTTCAGATAACGAATGTATACCTGTATCTGTAGAGATATACAACTTTTGACATTATAATGCTGTGTGTCTACAACAAAATAATTTCTTATGGTCAGGGTTCCATTTGTGCTTAAAAATTGAGTTACAGAAATTTCCATATTTGCATAGTGAAAAAAATAGAGCTATTTTCGTTACTTTTCATGTTTGCTGATTTTATTTAGACTAATACTTTTATTTGAATTGTATTTATTTATTTTTTGCAAAGATTTAATTTTTCTTTGCAGTTTTTATTTAAAAAAACTAAATCACAACCTCTGTAGCAGAGATGGGTTCCTCTTACCTTTCCTACAGGTTCGTGTCACGTCGGAAGTGCACGTTAGCACCCACATCACTTCCTGGTATAAACCCTCTGTGCATGCACAGAAGGCTTTGCATATGCGCAGAGAGTTGTTTTCCGGCAGATTTGAGGTTGGAGCACTGATTTTGAGCTGGAGGACTGGTTTGGGGGGCGTGGCCATTGCTGCCGGTTCGGCAAGTGGGGACAAAATTCCTGCTACTGGTTCAGGCGACCTGGCCCGAACCAGCAGCCACCCCACCACTGCTCTGGAGGCAAGTTGTTCCACTGATTAATTGTTCTGTCAGGAAATTTCTCCTTAGTTCTGAATTGCTTCCCTCCTTGATTAGTTTTCACCCATTGCTTCTTGTCCTATCCTCAGGTGCTTTGGAAAATAGCTTGACTCCCTCTTCTTTGTGGCAGACCCTGGGATATTGGAACACTGCTATCATATACATACACATACACACACGCATACATACATACATATATAGGAAGAGAGGGGAGTGACATTCTGATAAATGCTTTGTAACTGCTTTTATTTCCATGGCAACCATTGTAACGTTTTTTTCAAAATTACAAATATAATATAAAAAATATTGCACCTCTTGTAGTTTACCAAATAAACTACCTGTTGCTGTAAATACATTTTATGAACAGTAATTGTGACCCAGTATTCCCTCACCATTTCTTTAAAAAATAAAGAAAAATAAATGCTTTAGTTAATTACAAAATAGTTATTGCTTTTGTTTGTATAGAAATTCTGTTCACATTTGAAAAAGGAACTAAAGTGATCTGGAATTCATTCTGTATCCTCAAAAAGGGAGGGAAACCCTTGGATGCTATTTTTGCCTACAGGCTGCTGAGAGCTGATTATTCTTCTAATCAGAGCCGCTACAATCAGGGGAGACAATTAGCTAGGTTAGGTCTCTGCTGATTTCTCATATGGCCCTTAGCATCAGATGGCCTTGAGCACTCTTGAATCACGCCAACAAGTGTCCCTGTAGTCTGTATTCAGCTCCACCTGCTGTCATTAATATTCTTTTATCCCTAAGGGAGTTGGTTTTGTTTATTCTTATTTATATAAAATTCAGGCTGCAAGGACTTGCTACCTTCAATAGAAAGGGTATACTAGACTTGACAGTAACAGATGAGTTTAAGCAGCTAGCTTTGGCTGCAAATTTTATAATCTGAAATGTATGATATATGTCTGAACTGTCTTTTTCTTTTTTGTTTATGATACAAATAGCATGTACTTAATGTATATAGTTTAGAATATACTGTAGCAAACAAGCATTAACAGTTGCAGCTCAAGAGACTTGCAGGGATAAAAGATATGCTCCTCTACTCCTTCGCATACTACCATTTTGGGACAAGAGATATTACACTACATAGTAGTTGCAGCCATGGAATTAGTTACAGAGACCTCAGAAATTCACAGCATTTTCTTTTAAGTCCAGAAACCAATCCTTCATGGAGGGGTGGGCACATGGGATCACCTGAACTTATTGAAACCAAAAAAAAAGATAGGTATGGATATAATTGAGAGAGAAAAACACATTTGTTCCTTCCTATTTACGGAAACATTTTTCCCACATTTCTCTGTTATCATACAGCAACAAAGTAATGATAAATCAGACTGTAGTGCTGCATTAATTTATCAGGTTATTCTTCCCACTGGGTCCTCTTCAGAATGTTGCCAAACCCCACAAATAAGGATATCTATATTTTACCCCTTCTATTCAGCACTAGCTTTTAGTCTAGCTCTTCAGCACTAGCATCCTTTCACGGGCTATTTATGATATATTGCCTTTTTTCCCCTTGAGGCCAAATAGAAAGAATATCTACAGATAATATCATATTTGGCAGCTTAGTCTGAAAGTGTTTTGACTTCCAATTATTATTTTGGAAAAACCCTTCTTGAAATGCCCTGAAATTGAATATGTGGCTGGATATCCAACAGTCAATCTCACATTCTGTTACATCTGAGTTGTGTCACTTTGCACATTGTTGTGCTGTTTAGTTGATGTCAAGAATAAACATGTTCTTGGATGTATGACTATTTCAACAGTTTTCATTTGTGAGGGTACATGGTATAATAGGGATCCTGACTCTAGGTGAGACCAAATGATAGAGATTCAACATGCGGTATTAATTGATCCTGAGGGAGTGGATAAAGTGCATGCATATTCATGTACATATTAGGGACTTTTGTATCTGTTCCTCTCCAGCTTGTGCCTCCCATTTATATTAAAGTATGGGCTCCCACACATGTTGGCAGAACTTTATAATCAGATTACTAATAACTTCTGATCCATGTAACAGTAAAATTGTGGATACAAAAATATTTGAACAAAGGCTTGTGCTCCTTCACAGTTTGATTGGACTAATATCTGTGTAGGAAACGAAACACATTGTACTGGAAAAATCAGCATAACTGAACAAGGAAAGTAAATCTGGCTTTTCCTTTTCTGCATACAAAAATAACAAAAACAGTTTGCAAAATCAAAATTGCCTTTATGTCCTTGCTTCCAACCTCCAAGTTTGTTTAAGGAGAAAACATTTAATCTTTTGAGAAAAACATTATTTCCATATAAATTTCAAATTAAAGGAGATTTAACTTTCAAATAATACTTTGCTTTTTTCTTTAGTCATTGGTTCTAGTTGAATTAAAGAAGTATAAACAGATTTTCTTTACATGCAGGATAATTCTCCCAGCTTGTGTTAGGTAACAAAAAACCAACCTCTCAGGATTTTGGCATTCTGCAAAATTAAGCATTAGAATCATACTTAAGAGTGATTTTTAGTTCAGGAAATGTTTCTTTGTGTTTGTTTTTTAAACCAGGGTTTATTACAAGCTTATGTGGATGAAAGTCTGCTCTGTTTTCTGTTCAGTAATATGCTATATATTTCTTTCATATAGCAACCTTCTGAACCTTAAATCATGTTACATTCAACTCCTACCCTCAAAACGATGCTATAGAGCACTACAAACCAAGACAACTAGTCACAAGAACAGTTTTTTCCCAAACGCAATCATTCTGCTAAACAAATAATTCCCTCACCACTGTCAAACTACTTACTAAGACTGCATTACTGTTACTATTAGACTTCTCA
>JANHFT010002752.1:115824-132846 GCA_032467955.1 Pseudoxenodon macrops | reverse complement strand
GTAAAAATGAATGCAATTAGAAAATAATGTAAAATTAAATAAATAGGGATAGAAACTATTGAAAATGAAGATTATTAACATCAATAAAACTGTTATTATTGATCTGTTCTATATTTGAAATGAAAATTGTTTGGTAGAGGAAAGGATGCAACAATAGTTAAGGAGAGTGGAAGGTTGGTGAGGGGAGGAGAGTGGAAAAGGGAGAGGAGAAAGGAAGTAGAAAGAAGAGAGGGAGGTAGAGGAAGGAATGGAGAGAAGAAGAGAAGTGGAAAGGGAGTAGGAAAAGGAGTGGAAAGAGAAAGGGGTAAGGGAAATAGAGTTGAGACAGAGAGAGAAAGAAGGAAGTAGGAGAAATAGTTGGAAGGTTGTTGCAAAACTAGGTGGAATAGGATACAAGAGAATAGGAACAGGAGAAATTAGGTATTAAATATGATGGTGAAACGAAATCAATAATTAAATAAATATGATGTTATTTTTGTAAATTCTGTAGATGTTAAGATATAAATTTGTACCCTGACAACAAATTTTGTAAGGTGCACGTGTGTGTTGTATAAATAAAATAAAAAATTATTACAAACAAAAAAGAAATATGTTCAGCCAAACAATCCATCTCAAAGACTACCAAGGACTCCAAAACGCTTTCATCATCTCACTGGTCTCGAAAGGGCGAAGCCATTGCTCAGATTAGCATTTTCTCATTACAGCCTTTGGTAGTTATCTTAATATACTATAATATCCAATTGCATTGCTAATCTATCTGTAGGGTGTCAAATTTGGGAAAGACCAAGCTAAACAGTGCCATATGTTTTAACATTGCTGTTTGTTTTGTGCTTTTGATTTTTTAAATTTATTTTGAAGCTTTTAGTAATATGAAAATATATTTTCATATTATATTTAAGTGTATCTAAAGATGAAGATTTGTGAAATAAGTTACTGCTGCATTTTTCTTCCTTTGCTGTGGCTTGTCCATTCAATTCTATGAAGCCTTCTGTAGAACAGCTTGATATTAATTCCATGGCTTTTTGGTGTAAATGGAAAACAAGACGGAAGATTCTGTGCAAGTGTAATCCACTTATTTTAGTCTATTGTGAGACAGCAAAGGCAAGTTTTATCAATTCTTGCAGGGACCTGATTCTACACAGCTGTATAATAGTGATGGCAGTTGGCCAATGAGAGCAACAGTTTAGGAATAACCTTTGGGAGTTTTGTTCCAACAGAGGGAGTGACAGAAAAAAGTATCAGAAGTTACAATAATAAGCTTCAGTGCCTGATTTGTAATGATCAACTGAAAAATATCTTGGCTTCTTATGGAAGCCTAACTATTACAGAGCAGGTACATCGCTATGCCTGGACTGTATTTTATTTTGATCAGCTGCAGCATAACAGAGACAGGTAATTATCATAATCTTGCAATTAGCCTGGCATTCTTTCCCTAAGTTTAATTACCCAGATAAATAGTAATTGAATACCGAGGGTTTAATGACAAAAGGAGACGTTTTCCCCTGTCTTAGACATTGCTTTCCAGGTTTAAGCATGCTTGTTATATCATTATTATGTTCACAGTGTGCCATTTTACTTTACTTGCAGACGTACCTTTCTGCATATTGTTAAAATTAAACGAGAAAACCTAAAGATCCATGCTCTTGCTTTAGCCTACAAGATCCTTAAAATAAAACTAAGCTATTGTAAAATACAGTTTTCTTCTATATAATTGATTACATGCAACTAGAAGTTGAAATTAATAGTTTACCTGTTTTAAACTGTTTTCAAACACAAATCTGAGGAAAGACGCATACAAATTTGAAAAAAGCATAAAACAATAACTATTTCTGAATAATGATTTAGCTAATTTCACTTTCAAACATGGAAACACGCACTATTTTTACAATCACTGTAAACAAGTTAGATTTCAATGTATCTAGTGAGTAGTTACATAAGAAAGAATATTGAGGGGTGAATCTAATAAATACAAATTTATTAATGATTCAGAAGAACGATGAATTTAAGCCCAGAGTTCAGTTTGAATAATATTTTAGTGCACATATTGGTTGGTTTCTGACTTTGAATTCATGAAGTCTGCAAGTATTATGCTATATCACTAGAAATTATCAGAACTATAGTAAGTGGTTAAATGTTGATTTATACATTAAAGTAAGAGCTATTTAATTCTAGGCTGGAAAAAACACAGACAACTACTAGACGGTAATAAAAACTAATGAATCTTTTGCTGCTCTCTAGTGATCATCCAGATTTTTGCATCACAATATTAGTGTCTCTAAGAAATCTATAATTTAGTAGTAATAATATTTTACTTTTTTAACAATTTGGTCACATTAGAAATGATGCCAGGATATCATGCAAAGCTACAATTGTAAATAGCTTCTACCCTACTCTGGATACCACTGTTTTTCATCATCTTCTAATTTAAAATTTCCCCCAATACATGCACCTGTGTGTGTATAGCTAATAAATAAAAACACAGTTGTTTTGCATCTGCAGCTTAGCACTTTATTTATTAAATCTTCTATCATCCTAAATAAGTTGATATATGTGGGTCTAAAACACTGTTTGTTGTTTATCCAAGGAACTTTCAAATCTACTTTTGGCAGTTCCATCCCCCCCCTTCCATTTTGTTCTCACTGATAGTGAGCATCAGCTAATTGCAGTGGTTTGAATATGTACCAATGTGTTAAATTAGGTGAAATTGTTTACAATGCAAATTATCTGCATTATCTGCTATGAAATTGAAAATAGAAGTTCAATTAGAAGTTCTAAGCCTTGCATTTTAAAATGCAAAATGTGACTAAGATATATTTGATTTGTATGGAAAAGCCCCAAGCAGGAGCTATTGTCTCCCTCACTCCCAACTTTCTGATAATGGATAGTTAGTGCCTTGTTATACTTTTTTAATGCCACAATTTTATGGTGTTTCTTTTTAAAAAAAGAGAATAATATGAAAAGGATTAATACACACAAAATGTTACAACATTCTGAATAGTTAAATAAATTCCCTCTTCAATATATAACCAATATAATTAGAGTCAAGTCCTGATTTGCCTTTACCTCAGAAGTACTATGCAGTCATGAAAAAAGACATATAATACCGATTTTGCATACATATTAGTTTGAAAAAGGCAATGCAAATTGTGTTTTTTTCATTTTTCATTTACTTGCACAGTTCTTTAGGAGTGTTTTCAAATACATTGGTAGTTTAGTTTACACATGTCTGTAAAGCAGTTCACATTTTCTAATGGCATAAAACTATAACAGGTATACCTATGCCTGCCATACAGCACTCTTGTGCCCAGTGTTACGATTTGAAAATTGGTGTCACTACGGTAGCATGTAAGTATCCTGAACCAGTATCTGATGCAGTGATGGGGTTTTGAGAATTAATAAAGTGATACTGACTCCTGATAGGGTAATCTGGAAAGTTGGTGGTGACAATTCATGGATTCAGTCATTGAGGTTTTTACGTGATGTGCTCCGAGAACAGATACCTAAAATTTGAGGAAGGAGGATAATGTCATCACAGTCACTGGACCATGACTTTCATACCTAGGAGTACCAACCTTCATTTTGTATTCCAGTTATATCCTTGCAATAGAGGGGCAACCTAGCTACTAATACATTCTGTGTAGGACCACATTAGCACTTAGTCCAAGTTCAACTAGTGCAGAATGAAGCAGCTGGATTGCTGAACTATGTTGGCTTCTATTTAGTTGCCAGAAAGGTGCTGGTTTTTGGTTAGGATGTATAAGATGCTAGGAAAATTGAGATAAGAAGAACTGCTAGACTTTCGTGGTTATAATTGTGGTCAGTGACAGAGATAAGCAAGTGGTGAAAGGCAGGGGGAATGAGGAAAGATACTATCACATGTGCCAAGAGTTGCCTTCTCCCATCTGGCAGATGCTTGTGGGTGTGTTTTTTATATGGTGGGATTTGTGCTCATAAATGAAATTCAGGAGGACCTACTATAATAACTTTAACAAGTTCATTGAAAATGTATTTTCAACGTTAAATATTTTTTCAACCGTTACTTTTTAATAAACATGGATTACTTTTGTTGACTATTATTTACTATGGTGTTATTTTTTTAGCTGCTTTTATTGTAAACTAGTTAGAGATGCTTTGTCATATGAAGCAGGGAATAAATGTAATAAGTAGAATGTTAATCACAGCAACTTATTTCATGCAACATTTTTATAGAGAGTTATTGGAGTAATATGATGAGGCCTGATGATCAAACAGTTGTGGTATGAGATCTTACTGTCAAGATGGAATTTTTTTTTAAAGCACCTGTCTGTCTTTTTGTGAGTGTCCCCAGATGAGAGGAAGGCAGAGAATAAAAGTTAATCATTTACTATATCCTTCCAAAAAAGATGCCTTTTTGTCTAATTTGTAAAATAGAACCACTGGGAACACAACAGCATTCAGGTACAGGTAGTCCTTGACTTATGACCACAATTGAGCCCAAAATTTCCGTTGCTAAGCAAAACAGTTGTTAAGTGAGTTTTGCCCCATTTTATGACCTTCCTTTCCACAGTTGTTAATGAATCACTGTAGTTAGTAACATGATTGTTAAGTGAATCTGGCTTCTCCATTGCCTTTGCTTGTCAGGTTGCAAAAGGCGATCACATGACTCTGACACTGCAACTGTCATAAGGATGAACCAGTTGCCCAAGCATCCAAATTGTGATCACATGATCATGGGGATGCTGCAACGGTTGTAAGTGTGAAAAATAGCCATAAGTCACTTTTTTCAGCGCGGTAACTTCAAATGGTCACTAAATGTTGTAAGGGTTACCGGTAGTTCTTGACTTACAACCATTCATTTAGTGACCATTCAAAGTTACAACAGCCCTACAAAAAGTGGCTTACACACATACAATCTCCTGCAATTTGGGTGCTTAGCAACTGTGCATATTTGAGATGGTTGCAGTGTCCCAGGGTAGTGTAATTGCACTTTGTGATCTTCCAATAAGCAAAGTCAATGCAGGAGGCGGGATTCACTTCATGTCCATGCCAAAAGTTTTTAAAATCCGGTGGAGTCACATGATGGCTCATTAACAACTGTATAACTTAGCAATGGAAGCTGTGATCCCAATTATAGTCATAAGTTGAGGACTCACAAAAACAAATGGCAATATTTGAGACAGGGAATTAATAGGAAATGGTTAAACCTTTCTTTTTTGTATAGACACAATCTTTTAGAAACAATCTTTTCCAAATAGTTTAGTTTAGTTTAAACATGACCATAAAGTAGGGCAGAAAGTTGATCTCACTACTTCCCCCCTCCATTTTGAGAAAGAAAGAAAGAAAGAAAGAAAGAGAAGTGATATTCGGAGTTACAGTGATGAAAAACTCTATGTCTAATTTACATTAATATTCAAGACACAGAAAATTCATACAGTAGTGTACCTTGACGGAATTAGAATTTATCTCAACTTACTTTCTGTACCTGTTTTTCAAAAGCAAAATAATGATAAAGGCTGAATAGGTTTCTCTGCATTTATCCTTGGAGAAGGCAGTATTATTATTGCTTTTCTTCTCAAATTAAATAGAAGGATCCAGTTGGCAGATTTCAGATCCATTAGGTGCTTAAAATATGTGCCTCAGGTGACAAGGATCATTATAGTTAAATATGTCACAGTGTCTTTATTACTCTCTGTGCACTTGACGGATAGCCGGCTGCCAAGGAATAGAAGCCACAGATAATGATATGGTAGTGATGACCAGTAAATAGAGAGCAGGAAGGGTTGTGTCTGCAATAAATAAATAAATTATATCTATATTTTCTGTATTTATATGCACATACCATGGATGGCATATAAACATGCCATCCATGGGATATGCAATATGTGAGATTCAAATGAGTCTGCCTTTCAGAAAAATAGAATATCATACTATGCCTCTTATATATTCAACATTATAGAAAACAAAATAGCTTTTATGTTTTCGGTAAAATATGGACTGTGTGGCACAATCATAATCTGTTGGCTAATTGTGTTTACATTTGATTAGTGCATTCCAGTGCATCTTGTCTAGTTTGTAGATGTGCTTGAGAAATTTGATTAATACTCCAAGAATATATCACCTTAATTTTGAAACACTCCCCAAGTTTATCTGCAAGTAAATACCATATTACCAAGTTAGATTCAAATGCAATTTGTATGTTAAAAAAAAATTCTTGCCATTTATAAATTCATCCCATTTATAAATTCAACCTGCAGTATACCATATCAGTAAGAAATGAAATGGATTGTTTTAGCTTTACCCAGCACTATTATAATGACAGCAAAACCAGCCTTACAATTGTTGCAACTAATACTGCTGCTGATAAGAAAAGTGCACTGGTAAAAGTGCCTTGTACTGCCTTTCTCATCTGGCTCTCATTCCAAACTGTCAGGTGAGTGCTGATAATTCATAGCCTGGAATTCTTTTATCTGAACAGCAGTATCTCTGCTCTGTACTTGGCAATGGAATTATATTGCTTTTTCAAAAATATTTCAAAGGCACACTAGAGCTTTCTTGGATCTTAACTCTTGCCAGCTGTAAGGAAAAAGTCAAGATGAGTGAGTGTTGTAGGAAATGCATGTTCTTGCAATTAGCTTTGGTTGTGATACAAAAAAATACATCCCGATTTGTTGGCAAGCAGGTATTTATACTGTGCTTTACATTTATTCCAAACTAATCCATGTTTAATTAAAAAAAACCTTATAGAAACAAAGATTCACTTCTGAAGTAAACTTGATTGCAGAAATAAACTATTGTACAGATGTAAAAGCAATTGTATGAGGGTGAAGGATCTGTCTGGGTGAAGTCCTTTATTTAAAGGACAGTTAATTCAAAACAGCTGATCAAATTATTACTTACATTATCTCTGAAGGGAAAAAATGTTTCAATTCGTTAAGGTGTAAAATATTTTTTAGAAAAATTACCTCAGTTGGTTTTGTCTTGATTTTCTTTTTAGATTCCAGCGAGGGGATTATCATATTGATGTCTGCATCAATGACTATTTGGATGTATTCTGTCCTCATTATGAGGATTCGGTGCCAGAAGATAAGACTGAACGGTATATACTTTACATGGTGAACTTTGATGGCTACAGCTCCTGTGATCATACCTCCAAAGGATTCAAGAGATGGGAGTGCAACCGGCCTCATTCTCCCAATGGACCATTGAAGTTCTCAGAAAAATTCCAACTCTTCACTCCCTTCTCATTAGGATTTGAATTCAGGCCAGGCCGGGAATATTTCTACATCTGTGAGTATACGGAGATTTATCATTGCTCTGTAGAATCAGGAGACCGTGATGATTTTGCCCCTTTGCAGTGGATACATTTTTATGTTCTGAAGAAGTGCCTAATTAGATTCTGTAAATCACCATGGGTTTGGGGAATGTACATATCTAGTTGCATCCATAGGAAATAAATGAGCACTTGAGTTATTAATAAGGGTTTTCCCTTTCCATTCTGTTCCTGTATTTCTAGAACAGAATTGTTATAGCATTGTTTTTCATCTGTGGGAATCGCATGCAGTGGACTTTTTTGGTTTTAGTAAAAGTAGACACTTTTAAGCACTGTGAAAACAGAAAAAGTGAAATGAAAATAGCCACAAGGGAAGAACTTTTGATATTATTTTGCTTCAAAGAGTTTTCTGTTCTATTTTGTACTTTCAGAATAGAGCAGGATAAAACTCTACAGTCCATTATATAAACAAACCTTTATTTGAGCATTATTATGGTTTAATTTAATAGTTATTAAATTCATTTTTAATTTCAATTAGTTCTTAGTATTGAAATATTGTGACAGTATGGAAATAGACACTATGGGCACAGATGGTATAGAAATAGACAGTACCTCATAACTCATTTAAGATGACGGAAACCATACTGGCAAAAAATAATGAAATAATCACTTCAGATTCTTTTGTTTTGCATATTTTATACTGAAATACCCTTGGTTGGCACTAAAATAATATCAGTGAAACATGTTATCTTATTTTCATATGGTATCTCCACCAATGCTACATGCCTGCAGTATTGAATACAATAGCAGTCTTCTTAAGGCTGAAGTGTCTTTTAACTCATTGTAGCTATTCATGAGTGTAAAGAAAATACAAAATACAATTGGAGCAAATTTCTATGTAAATTGCCAAGAAAAAAAATCTATACACATTCATTAGTAAATTACTGTGTGGTAAGATAGGCAGCTAATACATTTTAATAATTAAATAAATAATGCATACTAGAAAATAATGTTATTTTTATGTCTTACTGCATCATCAAAATTACCCATTCCCTGCTGATCAGTCACAAGAATATTTCAGGTCTCTGTGAGGAATATGCTGGGTATCTGGCACATACAGCTGTTTGGATCCACTCTAATTTAAATTTTGTCTGGCTGGTCCTATTTCCCAGAGGATGGTTGATCTTGTGACTTTTGACGTAACAAACAGGAGTCTCCTGACTGTTAGTCAGTCCACTTGTTTAAGTAAATCTGTTAGTTAAGATGTATGGGAGTTTATGTGTAGTTGGTTTTTTGCAGTGATAAAATTATCCTTAAAAGAGAGTGTCCAATGATTTTGGAAAATGTTCATCAAGTCTCCAATCTTGTCTCTTGGGATGAGATTGTTAACAAGGACTACAATTCCAGGAAGCAGATTATCTGATCCTATTTCAGTCAAGTTTTGAGGTGGAATATAGTGTGGAGACATTTGATTGTACTTGTGGATGACCTTTGTTGAAACAAATGATAGAGTGGTTTGTATTTAATTCTGTAGAATATTTATACATCCACCCAGATTACGTTATTGTGATTCCAGGTATTGTATAAAACATCCAAAAACAACATGACAAATTAAAGCTGTACAGTGTTAGCAAAAAAGAAGTTCATCAGTGTCCCATCAAAAATAATACAGCTCTCCAGTTTTACACTCCCACTCAGAAAAGAGGCTCATCTATCATTGTGACCTAGTATCTGCAGAAAAACTCCAATTTTAAAAACTTTTTGGAAGGCTAATTCAGTCGGGGCCATGCAATATGAGGAAATGGGATTAGTCCAAGAACAGACATTGCAACAGAAGAGATGTTTTCAAGGAAAGGACCTGGACATGCCTATCTTATGAAGGCATGTGGACAGGAACCTGAATATTTGTTAAATAAATGGGGACTATTGCTTTAATTTTGTGTGTTGAGTTTTGATTGTGAAATTGCTGCTGTATTATAACATCACCCAGAGTCATTGGGTCCTATTTATTAAGTAAATAAATAAGTCATATGCCATGTAGGACTTTATAAATGACAACAAATATCTTGAATTGCACTTGGAAATCTTTTGGAAGCCAGTATCATTCATAAAAAATATGTGGGACACTATTGTAAAGCCATGACTATCTGCACCATTGAATTTTGGATAAAATACAGCTTCCATGTGATGATAAAAGTCAGCATTAGTCCAACCAAGGAGTTATTAAGGCAGTTCCTTTTGACCAGGAAGAGACATTGTTGTCAAACAAGATGTAATTAGTCAAAGGCCCTCCTGGGCTATAGGTGTCACCATTCATTGAGCAGAGACTCCAAGAGCGCCCCCCTCATTGCACACCAGTTCTGAATTGCAGAATACAGTGTCCTCCCAGAACCAAAATTAGAAAATACATTTAGAGTGGTTAAACCCTGAGCTACTGGCTTTTCCTACGATCCAAGCCCGCACAGCTTCTAGATACTGAGAAGCACCTTGACAATATATCACCTAGTTGACTCAGGGAATAAATATACAAGTTTGTTTCATCAGCTAATTACGGTATGTTATATATAATTGCTAACAAAAAGCCTTCATTCAATAGTTTCATGAACATGTTAAACAAAACCGGAGAGAAAATAGGCATTCTGCAAAGCAAGCTGTAAGACTGCACCTCTCATCCTCCATAGCAAATATTGGAATTGATCCTAGAGGTAAAAGGGAAACTGGCTGCTTTTGGTCAGTGTTGACAGGTGGAAAGAGATACAGGTTGTTTCTGTCTTCTGTATAAGAATTTGACAAAGTTGGTGTGTTTTCTGTTCTATCCATTAAACAATATCATCCAAGGGAAAATCTGCCCTTTGGAATAGCATATAGTTCAGACTGATATATTCAGAGCATGTTCTCATATGTTCAGATTATAGTTCAAAAATTCAGACTTTTCTGACCATACAAGACTGTAAATGATCTCTGCAAATCTCTTTTTTCCCTCAAGCTCTGGATGGATCAGGATGTACCTTTCTGGTGTAGTCTCTTTTTTGGTTATTATGTTCTTGCATTATGTTTACCTGTCTGTTACTTATTGTTTTGTTTAAAAGTTTTATATCTTTTAAAATATATATGCCAGTCAACGTGTTGAATTATTCCATTAATCTAAACTGTAATCAAATGAATCAATAAAAAATTCCCTATCACAGCATTTCCCCACAAGATTTGAAGCCATTGTTTTGCATGTCAATATCTCTTCTTTCTCCTAGACCATCCTGAGCATATGGAAGAAACATATCCTAGAGTAGCAGTCTTGTAGATGCACACAGAAATGATTATGATTTAGACAAAATGATCAATTATTTTGCCATGTATTAATAAAGAGTCCATTTCCTCTATTTTGCCAATATGAAGTAAAAAAAAATCAGTAAATTTCAGCAAGTATGCTTGGCCGATACAGTTTATTTATTTATTTATCTAATTCATCAGAGCCTAAATGGCTTAGATAAATACTGTAGCTACATTTAATTCATGTTTACCTATTGGGTTATTATCATTTGTTCAAATTTAGATATCTTAGAAATGAATAATAGTGAAATTAAGCTTTATGGAATGTCAAAACCTGATAACTACTCAAAGTGATAGTATGTCAGCCAGGTCTCAGAGGAAAAGCACTATGAGTATGTGTGCATTCATTTTCATTTATACACTCATACTACATGCCAACTAGTAATGAAAATAAATTGAAACAGTAACAGTTGAATTGTTTAAGTGCTAAGTTCTTGAGTTTCACATGAAGACATGTCAAAATTAAACTTTGGCTCATATCCTGTGAATAAATATGAAATGAATATGAAATGTGGAGATGACTATGAAATACTTTAATCTAATTCACATAGTACCTACCCTGCTTATGCCAGCAACTCAGTGGACTTTGAAAAATTCTGTGTCTCTTTTCATTATGCAAGTCTATATTTCTTTGTAACAAGCTACATGTTAAGTATTTTCTTAATGTGAATGTTAACAATAGTTGTTTAATGTTCTGTCTGACAAGCCAGAAAACTCGTCTAATATATTTAATTTTAAGTCATGCTTAATGTTTCCCATTTTAAACTTTGCATTAAATAACCCTGCATTACGGATATATACATGGCCTCTTTTTAACTTGCCTTTAGAAACAGGAAAAACTCAATAAATATACAAACCATTTTATTGAAACGATTACACTGAAAAGTGGTGAGGAATTTCAGTATGACCTTATCCTTTAATAGTTGGCTTATCATGAAATACAAAATCCACCATATTTATAAACAATAAGTTGTTATTATTAGTATAAATATTAAAAGTATTCTACAATGCTTACAGTTATGTTTTGCTTAAAAGTTATTAAAAGCAATAAATTACTTTAAAAATTGTGTCCTTCTCAAATACCTCAAATATAGTTTTTTGAAATTCGTATTAATGTCAAGAATTCCATCAAGGAGATTGTTTGAAAATGATTGAAAGTATCAAAGTTTTAATGCTTTTTAACTAAGTTCACTACTTCTTTTTAAGTACAAAATTAAGACTGTTTATTACTTTCAATTGTAAATCTGAATTTAGTGAAGTTAAATATTTGAAGATCTAAATTTTTAGTTTAGATTGAAGATTTGAAGAAAATCAAAAGCATATTTTATTTCATGTACTATTAAAGCCCATCTTCATCAGTTATGGAAAGTGTCTGATGAGTACTCCTATAGACCCATAGAAAATAATGGTTACTCAGACTTTCCAGAAACCACATTACAAAAAAATTCCTATTCAGAATTTTCTGGCAATCTTGTTTATTCCACTATCATCTTATACATATTCTTCAGAGGTGGGATTAATTTACCTTCCCTACCGGTTTGCCAATGTGAGCGCTCACATGTGCCTCGTCTGTGCATGGCTTGCACATGCGCAGCAGGCGCGCGTTACGTCCAGGTGGGTGGGCGGAGCCTCCCGCATTCGTCACTACCAGTTTGCACGATCCGGAGAGAACTGGCTGAGTACCACCACTGATTTTAATGTTTGTATGTTCTTCTCTTATATCTCAGTGCTGTAAAAAGTGCAATTTTCTTCAGAAATCTTCCCATTTTTACCATCATTTAAATGTTGAAACATTTCACAATACTTCATCATTTCTGATAGTTGGCCTCTTTGGGATATTTTATAGAACAAGAATGAATAAATTAACTTTTTAATACTCCCCCTTGAGACTCCAGTCTCTGTTAAAAAACAGAAAAGGTATAGTGTTTTGCCATTTTCAGGCAGGAAATTATAGAAGAAGTTAACCAAGGCTTAATGTATTTAAAAAACTAAAAGGTGTCACAAATCCTATCCCCAATCTAGAAATTCCCTGTTCACAAATACTTAGTCATATCCAATATCTGGTTCCAGCAATGCATTCAACAACACACAAAACCTATTAATTATAGCCCTGAGCCATCAAATGATTGCTCACCGTGTTTTATCATCTTGATCTGACAAAAATTGTTTATCATACTGTTCACATATAGGTCTATTGGGAGAAATGAAATATGAATGAACTTTTAGGAATGAAAAGTAAATCAAAGAATTTGACAAGATCTACTTAACAGCTTTAGAACTTTTTCTTTTACAAATACAGGTGGTACTTGATTTATGACCACAATTCAGCACAAAAGTTTCATTGCTAAGCAAGACAGTTGCTAAGGGAGTTTTGCTCCATTTTATAACCTTTCTTGCCAAATATAGGGTGTGTCAAGTTTTTCAACTTTCAATTTCCAAACATTTGGAGGGCTCAAAAATTGTGACATGCCTTAGGAATTGTAAAGATATATTGGTTACTTTAATATAATTTAGATGTGTTTGGTAATGATTATCATAATTTTGTAAAATTTTGTTTGTTTTATTTGTTGTTAAGTGAAGTACTGCATTTCTTAAGTTGGTTAAACAGTAAATCTGGCTTCCCATTGACTTTGCTTGTCAGAAGGTTGCAAAACAGGCCAATTTCCAAGTGCCAAATGTTAATCATGACTATGTGGATGCTACAATGGTTGTGTGAAAAGCAGTCATAAGTTACTTTTTTCCAGCGTTATTCCAGTGCTTTGAATGGTCACTAAACGAATAGTTGTAAGTTGAGGACTACTTGTTATTTTAATTTTTATTATTAGGCAATCTTTTAAGTTTTTATAGAGATTGGTTCTGACATGAACATGAATGCTGATGGCTGTAACCACCAACATAAAGCAAGGAACCTTGACCTTGATATTAAACTCAACAGAGTTGCTTTAACTATTCTAAGTGAAATCAGAATAATTGGAAGAATTTGGTAGATTTGCATGCTTATTTTGTCATTGTTTGATTTTTTTGGGTAGAATTGATAATGAAACATTAAATGGACAATCAAGGTGACTTTTAAAGAGGATTTTTTTCTTAATTTAGCATGCTGATTAAAGGACTAGTTGTTATTAGAAGAATTAAGTGCTCGTCTTGAAAAAGAAAAGCTGGAACAATCATCACTGTTTAATAGTTTTTGATGTCAGTAGTGTTCTTAAAACCCTCAAAGGGAGTGTTAAAAGCTAATGCATAATTTGCAGCTGAAGAAATAGCTCTGTAAGAAAATGAAGATAGAGACCAAGTAGCACTGGCCTCTATTGTTTGAGTGTCCTTTCCCCTAAATGCCTATCATATTACAATTTGAAAAGAGATTATTTGGATTCCTGCTGTTCAAAAATTCAAGTATCATTAACACACTAGAAACAGAAGTATTTAAAGGACTGCGCTTGTAATCTGCATCTCACAAGTATATTATAAAAAAGGACTCTTGGCCTTTGCACCTGGATAAACAAATGATTTCCACTGTTAATCTGTTCTATTGGCAACTGTTTTTTGGAAATGTTTTGTTTTATTTTTCAACTTAAAATTTAAAAATGCTAGTCCACTTTACAAGAAAATTAGTAGCATCCTATAACCAGTAATGGCATAACAAAGGATGAAATATTACTTAAAGAAACTTTAAGTAATATTTATTTATAATATAGTTATACTATATTATAACTGATTACTTGGTGTTTGATAAGTGTTCATCTTTCTGCTGCATGCAATTATTCAAATGTAGGAATTGTATATAGCAGTGCAGCATTATATGTACTAAAAAAATTAAAGTTACCTTTTATGGATATCACAGAGAAGAATGACAGAATAAAAATAAATAAGTCCTATTACATTTAATTCTATATTTGAAGACATCTTCTGTTTGGAAAGCTTGATTAGTTTTTCCCATTGTGATAATATTTGGTATTTATATTTAAATCAGGACGAAGTGACGATGTTTAACTTTTAAAATTGACAATATAGGTTTTTTTTGAAAATTTCAAATACGAAAATATAGTAAGTTTTTCTACACAAATATTATTAGGCGAATTAGCATGCTTGTCTCTCTTCAGAGTCTACACAAAAGTTTATTTTTAATATAAAATATAAATATGAGCTTTATTATGTTTGAATAATACATTTTGAAAAAAGAACAATAACAATTATTGTTGTTTCTTCTATCAAGGGCTGTAGAAGGAATATTGAATTATGCATTGATGTCTTTGAAGGCATCCTTCACTTTCTGGGCCAAAGATCATATGTAATCCATAAGATATAGCTAGTTGAAAAGATAGCAATTCTAAATTGGCATTTGATACAATTCAGTATATTCAAATGTTACTCAATCAATAGCTTTAACATTTCTCTCTATCATTGGCAATGTACATAACTACCTTACTTATGAACCACATTAATAAATTCTGTGTGCTGCTATCTTTCTAAATCTTATCCTAAACATCCTATTCTCTTCAGTGTAAGTGATGATTATCCTTTTAGCTGAATAAAGTAAAACAAATCTTTTTTATGTTATAATTAGTTTTGAGAAGAATAGATAGGAATGCAAGCATTTGACAAAATATATAAGTGGATTTAAGTTTAATAAATGATTTCAAATCATGAAAATCAAGTTAGTGCAATAAGAACTAATGCAATAAGAGAGAATATTAGAAATATCTGCTTACTGGTCTCATAGTAACAAAATGGGTAGTTTCCTAGTAGTTAAATTATTGACAGATTTAATAGTATGATATACTTTTAATTATAATACTGGATGCATCTTATCATTACTGCACTGGGTTTGCTCAGAAGAGACACTGACCTACACATCAGTAAGTGTTATTTATTTTTAAAAAGTCAAGATAGAAACTAGAATAAAAATGAAAAGAAAATAATACACACACACACACACACAGAGTCTTCAGCAGAAATACATGTTTAGAAATACTTAATATTTTTTATGAATGACATTTCTATAGAGAATGATAATCTATCAGGAGAAAAGCCACTTTTCTCTAATAATAAATTCAAATGTTTATCATGTTTTAAACTTAGATCGAACTGTTAGTAAGTTGGTATAGAGGACAATTTTGATGGAGATATGCTTATGTTCTGAAGCATCTTTTGAGTAAAAAAAAACAAAAATAATTTTTGAAGTTGCTCAGACAGGCATATGCTTCCCTAATTTAATGAGATATAAGAAGGAAGGGAAGGATACCAAAATCAGACGCAAGCTTTAGTGATTCTTAAAATCTTTGACTCAATTACTCCATTTCCAGGCTTTTATTATCCCCCCACCCACACAAATGTCTTGACTGGCAGTCCAAACTGCGTCCTTGACTCAAAAGCATTTAGAGATGGCTCCATTATCCACATAAAATGCTTTATTCCCCAGTTTAAGTACCACTGTTACACCCAATGTCATTAAAAGTAGCATTCATGTGGAGTTTATTTCCTGGTATGTTCTGCTAGTGGGGCATCTAAAAATATTTCCAAATCTGGTCTTAATGGCATTTATATTAAAGCTAAGATCTCATTTTACCTTTACAACAGCAGTGTTAGAATATTATATAGCAACTTGCCCAAGGCCTTCAAATAAAGAATTATGGAGGACATTTTCTAATAGACCTCAAGCAGTCAATTGTTCCTGTGTATGTATGTTTCATGTCCCAGTTTAGCGTGTATTTGAGCCAATAAAAATCATTTCTACCTTTGTGTACCATAAGTGTTTGTGATAGGTTTCTGTGTATGTTTGTGTATCCAGCACTTACAATGAAAAAAATGAGAGATTATATTTGTGTTTCATTTTTCTTCCAGAAAAGAAAATTGTTACATAATGCGTATATCTTTCTATGTGGGTTTATTGGAATTGTTTATATCTCTCAAACTTTGCAACCTTAAGATATATGGACTTTAATTCCTGGAATTTTCTAGTGAGCAGGATGGCTGAGATTTCTGGGAGTTAAAGTTCACACAACTTAAAAGTTGCCAAGTTTGAAAAACGTTACTTTATATGAATATGTTCACAAGTGATCACACATCCATTCATAGCAATAGCAATAGCACTTAGACTTATATACCGCTTTATAGTGCTTTACAGCACTCTCTAAGCCAGGTATGTCAAACTCTCATCATCACAGTAACATCACGTGAGGTATCGGGACTTTTTCCCCATTTGTTAAACCGGGCGTGGGCATGGCCCACGTCTAGTTTAGCATCCAGTTCACAGGCTAGGAGTTTGACAGCCCTGCTCTAAGCAGTTTACAGAGTCAGTATATTGTCCCTAACAATCTGGATCCTCATTTTACTGACTACAGAAAATGAAGGGCTAAGTCAACCTTGAGCTTGTTAGGATCAAACTCCTGACAGTGGCAAAGTCAGCCCTTAATACTGCTTTTTAACCACTGCACCATCACGCGTCT